>PVIC010011392.1:9412-41658 GCA_004025085.1 Thryonomys swinderianus | reverse complement strand
AAAAAAAAAAAAAAAAAAAAAAAAAAAAATGAGAATTAACTCGATCCATATACTGGTACAAATCCCCCAATGTTGAGTGTGATTGTGAGCTGTCTATAAAATATACCAATAAAGAATTGAATTTACAAAAAGAAATAAAGGCCTCCTTAGAAGGGGTATAGGAGTAGGCCAGGAAGCTCACTGAAGAAGGGGCGGGGGCAGAGTTACAAAGCTTGAGCTAACAGAACATTCTTGAGAGGTCATGGAGTTCAGTTTCTAAACATCTGATACATTGGACAGGAGCCCAGAAGCACAAATGTTCCCCAAACAAAACATTCTGTGGGAAAAAGAAAAACTGGGAGCAAGGCAAGGGTCTGTCTTATTGTAAGTATTTTTCTATCACTTACCACAATAAAGGCTCCTACATCTTCTCTCTTGCTCTCTCAATCTCCTGACTAAGCCTAGCACTTCCCTCAGTGCCCACAGCATGGCCTGGCGCCTCTACTTTTTTTTTATAGAAAAGGACACAATTTCATAAAACAATAATGAGAGAATAACAATAGCTAATACATTGTATATCATAATCTTCAAAGTAGAGTATAAGATATAAATCCAAATTATTCTTACAAAAAAGCAACAGATAACACCAAATTTTCCTTGCAATGAGGTAAGACTAGTAATCCAAATAGCACCTTCTCAGTAGTCTAAATAGCACCTGATCTGCCAACCTCCATATACTTTAATAATGATGAATTCTACATTAAAGCACTATCACACTTGAATATTTTGTACATAATTCCTACCTAACTAGAAAACAAACATAAAAAGTGGAAAACTCAGACTGGCTCAGTGATAAAGCACTTGCATAGCACACATAAGGCCCTAGGTTTGACCTTTAGCACCTAAAAACAAAGGGCAATAAAATAAAAACTTGGGGGCCGGAGGGTTAGCTCAGAGGTTCCGGCACCTGCCTCGCAAGCACAAGGTCCTGAGTTTGATCCCCAGTAACCACATAAAATGCCGGGCGTGGAGACTCACGCCCACCAGCAATCAATACCACATACCACAGTGCTGGGTGTGGTGGTTCAAGCCTGTAATCCCAGCACTCGGGAGGCAGAGGCAGGAGGATTGCTGAGTTCCAGGTTTGCCTCAGCTACATAGTGAGCTCGGGGCCAGCCTGAACTACAAAAGCGAGACCCTGTCTCAAAAAAAAAAAGAAAAGAAAAGAAAAAAGAAAGATTGATAATTTACTTCCAACTAATCTTCAGGCCTGATTCAACTTTTTCCAGTGGTTTCAAGAATCTTTTTAGAGGGCCAGAGATTTAGCTCAGTGGTTCTGGTGCCTGCCTACCAAGCACAGGTTCTGAATTTGATCCCAAGTAACCACATACTACAATGCTGGGCATGGTGGCTTATCCCTGTAATCCTAGCACTTGGGAAGCAGAGGCAGGAAGATTGCCATAAGTTTGAGGCTAGTCTGGGCTACAAAGTGAGTTCAGGGCCAGCCTGAACTACAAAGCAAGTCCCTGTCTCAGAAAAAAAAAAAGTGTTCTTAGAGAATATAGAGTCACAATGAGCTAAGGTCTGTTTATTATGGTATACACTAGAAGAGTACTTTGATCTTTCCTCGACTCTCATCATCTTGACCTTTTGGAAGATTACAGGCTAGTTATTTTACAGAAAATTCTTCAACTTGGACTTGTTTGATGTTTTTGTCTCATGATTATACTCCAGGTCTGCCTCTGGCAAAATACGGTGAAAGTAATGACACATCCTTTTGTGTCTCTAAGAGGGTCACAGCATCATCAATTTGCCTTGTTATTTTTGGCCCTTGATGAAAATTGTATCTTCCAACCTTTTTCACTGAAAATGTATTCTTTTCCCTTTATAATTAATGTGCATTTTGCAGAAAGAAATTTTGAAACTATGTAAATACCCTGATCCTTATCAAACATTAAAATTTCCATTTAAATATCACCATAGGCTTGTGGTTTTCTATTTTATTCTTTGGGTTATAATTCAGTATTAGGTGCTACTTTTCCTATTTTGTATTCCAGGTAACCCTTCTAGGGTCGCCTCCATCATGTCTTGACCATTCACTTTCCACCTCAACAAGGTACTCTGACTTTGACTTGTACTTGCCTGGCCTCAGCTCTGGAACTAGGGCTTTTGCAGGAAGCTTGTGTTCTTTTAGAGAAGACCAGTGTTTCGAAGGCAAAGATCTGGGCACTTGTGGGTGCATTTTGATGGGACTCTTCTTGTTCCCAGGGCCTTTTGATGAATAGGAAGAAATGAATATGCACATATATGTGTGCATTTATACAGACTGATGCACATGCACACATGTAATACACTTGCCATCTGTCTAAATCATCTATGGTTCTCTCTTGGAAGAAAAAGACAGAGAAAATGCTGTCACTATTTTTAGGATCTAGTTCTTCTCTGACTTTTGTTTGCTTATTGGTTGGGTGTTAGTCTGTGCTGGCTACCACAGCAAAGTGCAATTGACTGGATGGTTTAAATAACAAAAATTTATTTCCTCACATTTCTGAAGGTTATAAGTCCTAGTTCAAGAGACCTTTCTCTTTGGCCTGTGGGTAGTCTTCATCTGTCTATCTTCAATGTGACCTTTCTTCTTCGTCTGTCTGTGAGCCCATCTCCTCTTCCTATGAGGATACTAGCCATAGTGGATTGGGGCCCACCTTCATGACCTCATGTCAATTTAATATCCTTTTTAAAGACCCTGTCTCCAAATGCAGTCACTTTCTGAGTTACTTTCAGTGACTTCCACATGTGAATTTGTGGAGGATGTAATACTGTCTGTACCAATTGTTTTACCTGAATAAACAAACAAAACCGTACACAGTTTGGAGAAAGTCTTTGTTCTAAATCAAAAGAAGTTATTCTTAAAACAAAAGCAATAATAAAAATTTAGAACCAAACAAGTTCATCATTTCCACATCCATTAGAGGAGAAGCTCAGTCTAAATTGCACAATTAGCCAAATCTGCCCTTAACTTATGACCACCTTCCCTTCTGGGGTCCACTTAAGCTCATTACTATTAGTTTGCTCTCCATCACATTTATAGTGTAGTTACATTCAATTAATAATTTCAAATTTTCATTTAATGTAGCTTTAGACAGTTAATTTATTTAAAATGCATTAGTTTTATGCCCTAACTATGCAAATACAATACTGAAAGATTTCTATTTCTTTTTTTTTTTTTTTTTTTGCTTTTTGGAGACAGGGTCTTGCTTTGTAGTTCAGGCTGGCCCTGAGCTCACTATGGTGCCCAGGCAAGCCGCCTCGTACTAAGCAATCCTCCTGTCTCTGCCTCCCGAGTGCTGGGATGACAGGCGTGAGCCACCACGTCCGGCATTGTGGTATGCGGTGTTGATTGTTGGTGGGCGTGTCTCCACGCCCAGCATTATATGTGGTTACCGGGGATCGAACTCAGGTCCTTGCGCTTGCAAGGCAGGTGCCGGAACCACTGAGCTAACCCTCCGGGCCAAGATTTCTATTTCTTAAAAATGTTATTTCTTGTTTCTCAGCACAGTCCTT
Source organism: Thryonomys swinderianus (assembly GCA_004025085.1). Taxonomy (NCBI): domain Eukaryota; kingdom Metazoa; phylum Chordata; class Mammalia; order Rodentia; family Thryonomyidae; genus Thryonomys; species Thryonomys swinderianus. The sequence goes on along the minus strand of PVIC010011392.1, from coordinate 38,118 downwards.
TCTTCCTTTCCTTCATCCCTCTTCTTTCTTCCCCTTTATCTTCTTTTCTCCTTTTTCTCTTCCTTCCTTCCTCTCTTTCTTTCTTTGCAGAATAAGCATACTAGCCAACTGTACTTCTACATTTCCACCCTATTTTTATATTGAGATAAAGTATTCCCAAATTGCCCAGACTTTCCTCAAACTTGTCATTCTCCTGCTTCAGTTTCCCATGTAGCTAGGATTACACCTACTTTTCTCTAGATGGCAGGCCTTCATATAATCAAAAGTTTCACTTAAAAAAAATCATTTAAATTAGACCATATTAGAAACTAACTTATTTTCATCCAATTCTGCCTCCATTCTTTTTTTTTGAGACAGGGCCTCGCTTTGTAGTTCAGGCTGGCCCTGAGCTCACTATGTAGCCCAGGCAAGCCTCGAACTCAGCAATCCTCCTGTCTCTGCCTCCCGAGTGCTGGGATGACAAACGTGAGCCACCACACCTGGCACTGTGGTATGTGGTTCTGATTGCTGGTTGATTGTCGGTGGGCATGAGTCACCATGCCCAGCATTGTATGTGGTTACTGGGATCGAACTCAGGACCTTGCACTTGCGAGGTAGGCATCAGAACCACTGAGCTAAATCTCTGGCCCCTGCCTCCATTCTTTTTACAAACCAGTGTTCATTAATCTGAAACTTAACAATAACCTCAAAGTAAAGGAAATAATTTTTAGAAAAAATAGTTTAGGAAAAAATGTTTATTTTAGCATTAATTTAAATTTGGATTTTATGCTAACACAACAGTGAGTTATCTTCTTTCCTAGTCTCTCTTGTTTCTTTCTTGTGGCACAATGTTTGAAAAGCCTAGAAAGTGTATCTTTCTATTTGAGTTTCAGTGTTTTACTGAGGTAGCATTTTGGGTACAGAATGTCGTATAAAGGTAACAGAAAAGGTGTTTGTTTGGGGACATCCCATACTCTTTGCATTCTAGTGTTTATAAAACAAATGCACTATCTGTTTTTGTCTGGTCAAGGTTAATTTATGTTCACCAGGAGAGATTTCTGCACTGATTCACTATCTAAACTGGAAATGGGAGTGGGCATTGTCATAGCTCAGGCCAAGAGCTGGGCTCTACTACTTGCTCCTGGGCCACTGGGAGAAGTCACTCTGTCACTCTGAGATCTAGTTTTCTCTGCTACAAAAAGGCGGATCATAATGCCAGGGATGGTAGATCATGCCTGTAATCCCAGCACTCTGGAGCCAGAGACAAGAGGATTGTTGTGAATTTGAGACTAGCCTGGGCTATATGGTGAGTTCAGGGCTAGCCTGAACTACAGAGCAAGACTGTGTCTCAAAAAATTAAAGGAAAAAAAAGAGGGATCATTTCCACCTGGCAGGGAACCTAGCATACAGCCATGCTCAATAATAACTTCATGTGAAATAAAAAGGTGAATTCAAAAGAGCGAGTGTGTGAGAGCATTAGTACTTTATCTTAAGGTTGCCAAACTAACATTTACTAGCCCAGGAGAAAAGCCAGAAGACAGGCCAGTAGAAAACCAAAAATAAATGTCAAATTTTATTATTCCTATATATAGGTATGTAGGGTTTCTTTCTCATTTCAAGCTACCATAACAAATTTCCACAGATTGGGTGGCTCATTAAAAAGAAAAATCTATCACAGTAGCAAAACCTGGAAGTTTGAGATCAGGATGCAATATGTTTGGCAATCAGGATGCAATGTGTCTTTGGTGTAGAGTGAGTGCTCCTTGAGGATGAATTGTAACTAAAGGCGTAGTCTGCAAGACAGCACTAATGGGAGATGGTAGAACCTTTGGGTTCGACCATCATTGGGAATATGTTTTGAAAAGCAGCTCTCCTGCAACCTCATGGCAGTTCTCCTAAGTGGATTGTTATGAAACCCTGAGTTCAGCCATTTCATCTTCTTTGCTTCCTGTTTGATATATGACTACCTGTCCCAATATGTGCTCCTGTCATTGCCACTTGTTATCTGGAATTCATCATAAAATCCACATCTGAACTGAGCCCTTGAAGTTGCCATGCTCTTGAACCTCTAAAACTGTGAGTAAAAAAACCCTTTGCTCTTAACAATGTTAGCTTCCTCAAGCATTTTGAAGTAATAAGGCAAAGCTGACAGATACAGCCCTATTCCAAGTTACAGACTTTGTATTTCTTTTGTGTCCTTAAATAGTAGAAAGAGATCAATAGAGCTCTCTAGGGTTCCTTTCATAGGGATATTAATTCTATTTATTAAGGCTCTATCCTCATGACCTAATCACCTACAAAGTCTCCACCTCCTAATTTTATTACATTGGGAATTAACATTTCAATCTATAAACTTTGAGAAAATATAAAAATTCAGTCCAGGGCCAGGGACTTAGCTCAGTGATTCCGGCATCTGCCTGGCAAGGGCAAGGGCAAGAGCACAAGTTTGATCCCTGGTACCACACAATACAATGCCAGGCGTGGTGGCTCACACCTGTAATCCCAGTACTCAGGAGGCAGAGACAGGAGGATTGCTATGAGTTTAAGGTTAACCTAGGCTACATAGTGAGCTCAGGACCACCCTGAACTACAAGGTAAGACCTTGTCCCCCCCAAAAAAAATTCAGTCCATAATGTTTGTATAAAAGATTAAGTACTGTAATTTATATAAAATGTAAGATAAAAACATCTTATGGCTACAACAGAGACCCTGAGACTAAATAATTTATAAAGAAAGAAATACATTTCTCACAGTCTGGGAAGCTAGAAGTCCAAAATCAAGGGACTAAACCTTAGGAGGGCCTTCTTGCTACATCATGACATGGTGGAAGGCCTCAGATGGTAGGACAGTGGGAGGCTCAGGTATCTTTCCTTCTCCTCTTCTTCCTCCTCCTCTCTTCTTCCTCCTCATCCCCCTTCTTTTCCCTCTCCTTGTTCCTAGCCTCTCCCTTACCTCTTCTTCTCTTTCCTCCTTCTATTCTTCTTCCTCCTTCTTCTTCATTATGGTGAGCTCATCTTTTTTACCTTGTCTAACCCAACGACCTTGCATAGGTCCCACCTCCAAACATTATGAACAGATAAATTAAAATTAAGTTCCCACCACATGAACTTTTGAGGGATCCATTCAAACCATAGCAAACTACAATCTATATCCTTTGGAAGAACCATCTCATTCTGTTCTTATAGTGATAAGGTGGATCACACAGGCCATCATTACTTTACTTCGCATCCAGTCATCGAGCTCCTCTCTTTGTCCAGGAGATATATTTTCTATTCCTCCTTCATTGCAGCATGTCACTCTTTCCCTGTTGCCACAGAAACAATCAGTTTGGGTTCAGCATTAAACAAGTAAAAATCAAATATTAAGTTTTTGTGAGTTCAGTCTTTCTCCCAAGCTTGAAAGTGATGAGTATAAATTATAAATTTGAATCAAGGTTCTCCTCAATACCAGCCCTCTGGCTGATGAAAACTGAGCCTCTGTTCTGCCCTAAATGAGACCTCTCAACTGCGGATAATCGGGATCTTTATTCTCCTTTCACGCTATACTTCCCACCCTGTCATTAAGTCGAAACCCTCAATCCATGAAAAACAGCAACGCTGCAGTGAGTCTTCTTGTTTTGTTTTCTGGGACAGGACCTCCCTGTGGCTCCTTCTCAACCTGATCCTCCTACCTCAATCTCCTGAGTACTGAATGACAAGCATGTGCTACCATGTCCAGTTTGTGTGTGTGTGTGTGTGTGTGTTTTTTTTTGAGACAGGGTCTCGCTTTGTAGTTCAGGCTGGCTCTGAGCTCACTATGTAGCCCAGGCAAGCCTCAAACTCAGCAATCCTCCTGTCTCTGCCTCCCGAGTGCTGGGATTACAGGCATGAGCCACCACGCCCGGTGCCAGTTTGTGTTGTTTTTGTTTTATGTTGTTGGTGGTGCTGGGGATGAAACCTAGAGACTCATGCACACTAGGCAAGCGCTCTAACCTCTGAGCTCCACCCCGGCCCCACTATACTGATTCCTTAAAACATGACTGCATGGTTCCACCTCCTTGTCCCTGCTAGTAACACCAGAGATTTGCCATTGTTCACTTGATGGTCTCAATTCCTTGCCTTCATTTGGGAGTCTGTACCCTCTACCCTCATTTATTCTGTAAATTTTATTTTCTAATTTTATCTTAACCCCTCCCCCACAGATGATTCATTTTTTAACTTTTCTCCTTGAATGCTCTCTACACACACAGGTACACATATACACACAGGTATCTGCAGTCAGACAAATCCACATGATATACCCCTCACATGCTTACACATCTATATTTCTATATAAACACACACAAACACACATACACATACTTGCCCCTTCTTTCAGCACAAGCATATATCCTACAACATCAATGTTCTCTACATATACCCGTATACAGGTCTCTGTGCATATATATATCTGTACATGTATTCCTGGCATACACAAGTCACTTTACACATGCTTATAAGTACACACAAAAACCATATGCTTACAATACAATCAAATACCATCCCTGTACACCCACCTTTAAATACACACTGTATATATCACACACATCCATATACAGATACTCATGTCCACACACTTACATGCACAAGTAGGTCAATATCTGTTTTGCACATGGTTAAAGATGGAAGGACAAAGGCCAAATTTTATTATTTGACATTCCAGTGAATGGACTGAGAAAAATTTCTTTATTAAATTTTTCTCCTTTTTTAATAACGTGGTTTGGCAATAGATGTAGACTGAAAGCAGAAAGATCATATGAGGTAATATAATCAAGAAGTTCTTGTGTAAAGGAGACTTTTAGGCTCCCTAAATAAGACAGTGTAGACAGCTATTTTTTTTTTTTTTTTTTGGTTTGGTTTGTTTTTTGAGACAGGGTTTCACTTTGTAGTTCAGGCTGGCCCTGAGCTCACTATGTAGCCCAGGCAAGCCTCAAACTCAACGATCTTCCTGTCTCTGCCTCCCGAGTGCTGGGATTACAGGCGTGAGCCACCACGCCCGGCAAGACAACTATGTTTTTAAAAAGAGGAAGAGGACTCCTTCATGCTTTCTTCATTTTGTTTCATGTTTCAAATGATTATGTAATTCAGTGTGAAGTGGTTCCTTTTTATTTGAAGCTGCTCTTTTTTTTTTTTTTTTTTTTGAGACAGGGTCTCGCTTTGTAGTTCGGGCTGGCTCTGAGCTCACTATGTAGCCCAGGCAAGCCTCAAACTCAGCAATCCTCCTGTCTCTACCTCCCTAATGCTGGGATTATAGGCGTGAGCCACCACGTCCAGCAAAACTGCTCTTCTTTTGATTATCGCTATTATTAGATTTCTGGTACATTTTCACAAGACAGACTCTTTTTTTTTTTTTTAATGTTTTCATTTTTGCATGGAACTCAGGGCCTTTCACATGCTGGGGAAGCACTCTACCACTGCATTGTTTCCCCAGCCCAGAATAGATTTCTTTTCCATGGCTGAAGGGTGGAAGAAGTCTTTGCATTGAGCAGGTGTTATCCCATCTTTGTAAAATAACGTTTGAACACTGAGATTCAGTCAAGCAGCTCCTCCCTTACAGTATCATCCACTTTGAGAAGGAAAACTGTTAGGGCTTTGGAGACTTTGGATACAGGGCTTGATTGGAAGCTCTTCATATTATCTGAGTCATCATCATCTACATATCCAGCGTTTCCTTTACTTCAAAAATACTCATATCAGAAAGCTTTATATTAGGGCAAATATAACTTGTTATCCTCAAATCTATGTGTTTAACATTTACAAGGAGAAAAGAACCCTGAACAATAAAACCATTTCCGATGTGTCAAATTCTATAGTGAGTCATGGGTCTGTCTAAGCAGATAAATGTAACAGGACATCCTGTAGTCACTGTGCAACTTTTCCATGTTTCTTTTTTCTCTTTTTTTTAGTTCTGCATGAGATGCAAATGCAACTAAGTTTTAGCTAATTATGATAACGTTATAATTATGGCTGCAGTTTTGCATGAAAATAAGATAATTTTAATGACACTTTTGGAGAATAACTCTTTATGATAATAGCTCTGCAAAACAGACCCCTCCTCCTTTTGCAGGGCTAGGGATGGAAATCTGGGTCTTGTGCGTGTTTGGCAAATACTCTGCCACTGAGCCACACCCCTACCATCGATGTTTACTTTAGACCACAAATCCCCTTTCTACTGATTTTTTATTCACTTATGCTCTCCTCTCCCAGAGGAATAAGTAAAACTTTAACAATAATCTCTTATAATTATTTGTTCTCAATTGGTTTTGTTGTACACTTCAGTAGTGCTCTAAACTTTCAGGTTCAGATTTCCAAATGCCATATTTAAGGGAATTTAGAATATGTAGTATTGGTTTCTTTGTCACCTTTTCTTTCCATTTATCAGAAGTGTTTAGTTGGACTGGTTCATAAAATTAGTGAAGGTTAAAATTCCTTACTGTGTGCTGTGTTCTTACCACTTCTTTTGTTTGCAGATGACTCACAACTGCTTTTCCTTGCTGAAATGAAAACTGCTTCTGCATTGGTCTAAGCAAAAATCCCTTTATACTGCTTGATTCATTGCTCCATACTACAGTGAGTTGTTTTCATAGATAAAGTGCTTTGAACTGAAGATAACAACCTTCACACTAAGTTTTTCTGTGAAAAGCATAGAATGTGAGACCTAGAAGTTACTACAGACACTATTAGAGAAACCAAGATTCCACAGCTAACAAATGCTGTCAGAAGGCCAACACAGAGACCTTAGAATTAATGTACAATGTTTCCTCTCCCCCTTCAACCACTAACACCATCCTCCAGCTGATTAGTTTTAAAACAAGGTCTTGTTATGTAGCCCAGACTGGGTCACAAACTTACTGTCCTCTTGTCCTAACCTTCCAATGCTCTTTTTTTTAAAAAGAGAGGTTAGCTTTTGTGGCTAACTGACATTCCAGATCTTATCAATACATTAAAAATATACATTTTTATAGAAATAATTTTTAATATACTGAACTACTCATACATCTAACAGATGCTCACTGAGCATCATTTTTGGGCTGGCACAGTGGTAAGCACAGGAATATAGAGATGAGCAGGACACTGTCCTCATCTTGAAAGAGCACAGGATGATCTTGGATATACCTATGCCACACCAGCATGGGATATAACCTGTATTTGGGTCATAAAATGGACACATGAGGAGGGTTATCATTAAATGATGGCATAGAGGTCACAGGAAATACTCTGGTTCTGGTTCAGGAGTCACAAGTTAAAGTTGCTTATCCTAGGTATGTTGTCATAACAATGGAACTCTGACTAACATGTTCTGGTATGAATTTGAAAATTAAATAATATATACAAATACTTAACTAAATAATATATACAAATACTCAACTGGGCCAGAGATTTAGCACAATGGTTCCAGTGTCTGCCTAGCAAACACAAGGTTCTGGTTCGATCTCCAGTAATCACATACAACAATACCATCAACCATCAGTACCACAATGCAAGACCCTGTCACAAACAAACAAACAAACAAACAACAACACTCAGTACCTGTTGGTTATCTTCCCTTTTGTTGAAAAAACAAGAAGAAAGTCACAAGTACTTTTTTTTTTTTTTTTTTGGAGACACGGTCTCTTGTAGTTCAGGCTGGCCCTGAGCTCACTATGTAGCCCAGGCAAGCCTCAAACTCAGCAATCCTCCTGCCTCTGCCTCCCAAGTGCTGGGATTACAGACATGAGCCACCACACCCAGCACGATGGTCTGTGGTGCTGATTGCTGATGGGCATGAGTCACCACGCCCAACATTGCTGTATATGGTTACGGGGATCGAACTCAGGACCTTGCGATTCCAAGGCAGGCACTGGAACCATTGAGCTAAACCTCTGGCCCCCCACAACTGCATTCTTTACCTCTTATATTTCTTATCAAGACTAGTGAAATAACGTGTTATAAATTAGTATTGTGTCTCTTTTATCCCAATATTGTCATGGTTACCATTTTACTCCTTGCTTCTTTCCAACTACTTAAACAAAATTCACTTGTGTGGTAACAGGCATCCTCTTCCCCAAGACCAGAGTAAGAGATAGGAGTTTAAAAAAGAAGTTGCATTTCCATGTTCTTTATCCCACCTATATTGGTCCAAGTTATTTTTTCATACATTAAGTCCTAAGAAAAGTTACATAGTAATCCCATTTCATCTCATCTTTATTTTTATCCATATTTTCTTTCTGTTTTATCAGATAATAGATTAAAAGTTCAGTCAATATTTACAGTTAATATTAAGTACCACACTTTTGTAGTGCATTGAACCATGTACATTCACCAGTATACAGTCTCTTTAATGGCAGTGGTGGTTTCTGTCCCGAATAGGTTAAGTTCCTGAAGTACTCACTAAAGTTATCTGCATTCTTTGGAGTTGTATGAGCTCAATGTAAGCCACTGAAAAGATGACCAAATGGTCAAATGAAGTATAGTTTGTCCAGAAAGAACATTTCCTAATATCGTTTAGCCATGGAAATGAGCAATTTGAATTCAAACATCATACTCATTCAGTTAAATTGTTGAGTAGTAAGGAAAGTTAGTTTTAGATTCTAACTATGAATGAATTTTTCCCTTATGTGACATTTAATTCTGTCTATAATCTGAACTAAAGATTCCCAAAGTAGAAGCCAAATAATATCTGTCATAAGAGGGTGTATTTTTAGGGTAGCTCTATTCTCAGAGTTAACAATAATTGACAAAAGCAAACAGGACTTCCAAGGAACAAACACACATAAACTATTTAGATCAACAAGGAGATACATCCAGCATCAAAGGAAACTATAAACCAATTCTGAGATGAGCTCTACATTTTAGAAGACATTTGAAGCTTTACCAGTGACCTGTAGGAATGCTGAAATTTTCTACACTTCTTTGGACTGGTGGTAAAAAATTTAAAATGACTATAAGAAAGCCATAGATGTCTCCACAACACTTTAGCTAGAGTCTCATGCATTATTGTTTCGTCAGTGTAACAAGGGCAGCCTGGCCTGTGAAACTGACCCCCCTCGATAATCATAAACCCTAGATTTAACATGTACATGCATGTACAAGAGATACCACACTGGCTGATGCAAACAAAGAATGTTACCAGAATACACAATTATTATCAACATTACATAAACATCCTATGTTCATCTTATGGCTGTCACTAAATTGCTTTTGAGAATTAAATAAAGCACTCTCTCTTTGTTCTAGCATATGTAAACACAGGAAAATGGAAACAAGGGGGTGACTGAGAGGGTTGGCAGAGGAATGAGAGATAATGGCATTAGCCAGAACGCAGAAGATCTCTAATGATTCATCAAGAAAAGTTACAATACACCATTGAACAACATGGAATGACATAAAGCTCAGAGAAGGTGGCTGCTTGGAAAGGAGCTTAGATATTCACGCATGTCATGTTCATGCTGACAATTTAATTTTGTGGTCATTTCTATAACAGTGCCCAAGGTAGCTGCACATCAGAGAGTATGGTTTCAGGAAACTCAAAGACCCATGACATTCCTGCCCACCACTGGCTTGTTAGTAGCAACACTGCCACGAGATAGCAGTTCATGAACAATCAACATTTCTGAACTCTGTGTAGGGTGAAAATGAATCCATGTTCAGTTTGGTAGCTCTGGAAAGTTTCATTACATAAAGAAGTTTCCTCTTCGATGTCTGGTCCTGGATGCATCTCAGCATATCTATCACCTAGGAGTTGGGACAACATGCATTTAGCCCTTACAAGAAGATCCACAACAACATCATTTCACCACCCAGAGCCTTGTGAAAGTGGCTTCAGCTCAAAGTCTTCAGTTCCATTTGACCAATGATACTGTTTTTACCTGATACATATTAATACTCAATAAACATTTGAGGAATTCTGCTTTGCAGTAATATATGCATAAACAGTATTTCATACCAATCTGATGTAAGGATTGCTAAAATTCTTCAGTAGCTTGAAAGGGCTCTGATTCAGTTTCTTCTTTTTCAAATTCCTTGGCATTTATAATCATTTGTGCTCAAGTCTACCATTTTCCCTGGTAATATAAATTTAAGTTTTTCAGTCTTTACTGTAAGATCCAACTTGACATAAAAGCAGCCATTTTTAAAAAATCTCCACTTCTGCCCTGTAACCTCCTTGTGAACCCAGAATTTGTCTCTTTGGGAACTGTCTACCCAACCAATGTGTGCAGCTGCAGACTGTATGTTTTTAAAGCTTACTATTCTATAGTAACTAGTGATCTAATCATTGCCCTTGGCTTCTGTAATGATTCGCTTCTGCTCTTTAACAATAGAATGATCTAATCACTTTTGCACAGAAACCTCTTGGTTACAGGTAGGGGGGGTTAGTAAATTTTACCTTTAAATACTGGTGTTAGTCTAAGTGGGTGCCTTCTTCTGGATGGAAGTATAGCCCTCAGCTGAGTAATAAAGCTCTTGATTGGACTTTAAGATCATGTCATGTCCTGAGAAACTGTCTCAGTGGGACTTGTGCATAACATTTACCACTTTATATACATACTTAAGTATACACACATGCTACTTTCTCAAACTCAGGCATCTTGATAAAAGCCTGGCAGGGATGGGGGAAGACCAGCTATCTCCAGGCTGGAAGATGGAAGAAAACTCTTAGGGACTAGAAGTGACCCTATAGCATATACAGTGAAGAAGAGATGGAGGGAAAACAAATAAAACAGGGACAGAGCTGTGTTTAGGAAAGAAAAAGATCAGCAAGCAGAAGACCTCTTCTGAAGTCAGGTGCCAAACACACAGAGCTGGAAGCAGAGAGCTTAGATGCAAGGGCCCTCATCAGAGCTCTGGAGGCAGAATACAACACACTGGGTGAGCCTTTCCTCCAGAGACTAAGTATGTATTTGCCATACATAGCTGACTTTGGTGGCCTTTGGTTTCTCAAAAAGTGCAGAGTTTAAAAAGTAAGGAGCAGCTCAAGGATAAAGCACTTTATTGTTTGTGAGATCCTGAGTTCCATTGTTAACATAGGAGAAGGGAGGGAGAGAGAGAAAGAGGAAGAGAAAGAAGAAAAGGAGACAGAGATAGAGAGGAACAGAGAGAAAGAGAGAGAGGAAGAAAGAGGAAAAAAAGGAAGAGGAGGAGGGGGAGAAAAGAAAACTGGAGTAGAAAATTTAGTAATCTAGATATACGATAGCCAAGTATGAACATATTCACATATCTGGGTGGATGTCTTGTCCAGGTTCAAGGTAGGATTGATAGTCTGTCTGCTTATGGAGACTATTCCCCCACTCTGCCCTTGCATCCTTTTACCTTATTAATAGACATTGCTGTGAACATTAAGAGTGATTAGTGGATTTGCATCTTACAGAAGGATTCAAATTATGCCCCTAGATTTTGAGACCAATGTCTTCAGGAACAGACCAAGTTTGTCACTGTGGGAAGATCTCTTTCTTCATCCTTTTAGTAACTGGTTCATCCCTCAAGGTCTTGTGCATGCCTCCAGAGAACACTGATTTCCTTCTCCCAGCCTTACTCTCCTTTTTGATATCCTGGCTAACATGTGATCCATTGCTCCACCACCTTAATCCAAACTCAAGATGCTAGCTTAATAAAGTTTTTGGGTTAAGCTACATGGTGAGATTTCTCTGAAAATTAAGAGAGTTTTATGCCATTCTCAATTCTTGTTACTTATTTCTTCAATTTCCTTTGACTGATATACTACAATTTCAAAAAGTTGTCTCATTCAAAAGTCATATATATATATACCCTTTGGCAGCCAGCACAATAATAACTGATTCAAGCAAGAATCAGCAATGGGATACTTACACTACTAGCTAAAAGTTTGATAAAAGTAAAAATGTATAGTACAAAGAACCTCTGTATAAGATACTGATTAATTGCAAAAGGAAAAACAATGATGTTAGATATCACTTTAACCAAATTATTAAAGTTCACCAGTAATGGAAAAGAACAACCCTCTGTGCCTCCTGATATACTGCACAGAGCTGAACCAAGTAGCATTTCACATCAGGGCTCTCCTTACAAAAGGGAGAATTTGGGCCAAAGATTTAGCTCAGTGGCTCTGTGCCTGCTTTGCAAGTATAAGATCGTGAGCTCAATTCCTGGTATCCAAAAAATAAAATAAAATAATATAATATAAAGGAGAACTTGAATCTCACCAGAGAGTATATCACACAAGCCAAAATGGAGATAATTATACAAACTTGCTGCCCTATATTCTTTTTTTTTTTTTTTTTTTTTTTTGAGACAGGGTCTCTCCTTGTAGCTCAACTGGCCCTAAACTCACTATGTAGCCCAGGCAAGCCTCGAACTCAGCAATCCTCCTGTCTCTACCTCCTGAGTGCTGGGATTACAGGCGTGAGCCACCACACCCGGCACTGTGGTATGTGGTATTGATTGCTGGTGGGCGTGAGTCACCACGCCCAGCATTGTATGCGGTTACCGGGATCGAACTCAGGACCTTGCGCTTGCGAGGCAGGCACTGGAACCACTGAGCTAAGTCTCTGGCCCCTGCCCTATGTTCTTTTTAAAATGTCAACATCATGAACACAAAGATGAGGAACATTCTAAGTTACAGACAGACCAAAAAAAAAAAAAAAAAAAAAAAGAAAATCACACAATTGCATGCAAAATATGTGCTATGGTTTAGATCTAAAACGTTCCCCAAAAGTCTCTTGTATTCAGAGGTGGGGCTTTTAGAAGGGAATTGGATTTTGGGGGTGGTATATTCATCAATGGATTGACCCACTGATGTGTTCATGCACTGTCAGGAAGTGTGGCCTGATTCCAGGGGGCAGGTTACTAGGGGACAATCTGGAGGGATATATCCTGAACCTGGTGAATCTCTTCCCTCTCTGTTTCCTGGCTATCATAGACTGAGAAACTCTCCTTTGCCACACCCTTCCACTATGCCATTTCTGCCTTGAAACCAGCTTGCCATGGACTAAACCTTCTGAAACTGTGAGTCAAATAAACTTCACCTTTAAAATTTGGATGTTGAGCATTTTGTCCCAACAAGGAAAAAATGACTAGTACAGTGTTATGATCCACATATGTTTATATCCAGTGTTATAGCTTGTGTCCCCCAAGAGTCTCACACACTCAGGTTGGGTTTTGAGGAGGTAACTGGATTACATGGTATTATAGCTGGCTTATTGTTAGGAGGAAAGATCTGGTCAAAAGAGGAGGATCATAGGCACTGTGACCTGAAAGGGTGTATATCTGTCTCCAGCTCCACCCTTTGCTCTCTTTCTGGTTCTTGGCCACCATGATGTGAACAGGTTTCCTTCACTAGACTCTTCCCACAGTGCTGCCATGCCTGGAGCCTGTCATCTATGTAAGGACAGAAACTCCTTAAACATGAGATAAAATAATGGAAAAGAAGGAAAGAGGGAGAGGAGGAGAAAGAAAAATGTTTAGGACACAAGTGTAGTTAAGTGCTAATAGTTGGTGAATCTGATTAAATGGCATACAGTGCTTTCCTATGCTATTTTGGAAACTTTCTGTGAGACTGAAGTTATGTAACTATAGAAAGCCTAATTATAAAAAGCTTAACTATAAAAAGTGCAAAGTCATGAGTTCAATGCCCAATACTGAAAAAATAAAAAAGAGGGGTAAAAATCAAGAATTCCTAGATACCATAAGGTCACCTTGAAAAAGGTTTGGTGGGTGGGAGATTTAGTTCAGTGGTTCTGGCACCTGCCTAGCAAGTGCAAGGTCCTTAGTTTGATCCCTGGTAACCTCATACAACAGTACCGGACATGGTGACTCATGCCCACCAGCAATCAGTACCACATACCACAATTCTGGGAGTGGTGGCTTACACGCCTGTAATCCCAGCACTCAGGAGGCAGAGGCAGGAGGATTGCTGAATTCAAGGCTTGCCTGGGTTACATAGTGAGCCCAGGGACAGTTTGAACTACAAAGCAAGACCCTGTTGAAAGGAAGAAAGGAAGGAAGGAAGGAAGAAAGGAAGAAAGAAAGAAAGAAAGAAAGAAAGAAAGAAAGAAAGAAAGAAAGAAAGAAAGAAAGAAAGAAAGAAAGAAAGAAAGAAAGAAAGAAAGAGAGAGAGAGAGAGAGAGAGAGAGAGAGAGAGAGAGAAAGAAAGAAAGAAAGAAAGAAAGAAAGAAAGAAAGAAAGAAAGAAAGAAAGAAAGAAAGAAAGAAAGAAAAAGAAAAGGAAGGAAAGAAGGAAAGAAGGAAAGAAAGAAAGAAAAACAGGTTTGGTACTTTTATAATTAAGAGTAGTGACAGGACAGATATTAGGGTTCTGAGGCCAGCATTATTTGAGGTGTTGAAGTCTTACTGAAGATCAGAAAATAGAGAGGGAAGCAGACATGGAATTAGGCACCTTCTTGAAAAAGCAACTCAATGCAATCATAGTGAATCTTTCTTTTACCTTCTGGATATTCCCCAGAAGACCCCAGAAACCTTTAATCTAATATATGCATAATTTTTATGAGTAATTTACTATTTTTGTTGAATTACCATGTCTCACAATTTTGGGATCATTGGATGATATGTTAACTTTGTTCTAAGATTAATAAGTTTCAAAATGATGCTACTGCTATTACCACATGGCTCAGTAATAACCATTTATTATGCATATAACTTATTTATTCCTTTATAATGTTAAATAATCATGAGGTTACTTATCTTGTTTACTTGGGGGAAATACTGCATCCTTTTTATGTTTTTCAGGTTGAGAAACCCAAACTTGATTTAAAAAAAAAAGTGTAACCTAAGTGGCAAACTTTGAGTCAGTCAGCCAGCCAGTGAAGCAAGAGCTCAAATCCAACCCACCCACAGTAGCAAAGTGAGTTTGGGCAAACCAAACTTACCCCTTCTGAGGCTTTCTTACCTAGAGAACAGAAAGTAGAGTATGGTTGTGAGGATAAAGCAGGAAGCTTTCCCATAAGAAAACATCTCAGAAATGGACTTCTTCCCAACAGACTCTGGATGAACTCACACTCCTGTTGCCAGTCCTTCCAGCAAAATGAACTTTCCATTCTATAGAAGATGCTTTAATGATAGCTTGCTCTTTTAATGTCAATTGTGTCTGGATTACAAAAAAGGACTTTAATTAAAGGGCAACTAAAACAATGTGAGTCAAAAAGTTGCTCCTGGGCCGGACATTTAGCTCAGTGGTTCCAGCGCCTGCCTTGCAAGCGCAAGGCCCTGAGTTCGATCCTGGAAACTACATACAATGCTGGGCGTGGTGACTCACGCCAACCAGCAATCAATACCACATACCACAATGCCGGGCGTGGTGGCTCACGCCTGTAATCCCAGCACTTGGGAGGCAGAGGCAGGAGGATTGCTGAGGTCAAGGCTTGCCTGGGCTACATAGTGAGCTGATGGCCAGCCTGAATTACAAAGCAAGACTCTGTCTCAAAAAAAAAAAAAAAAGTTGCTCCTATGAAAAGTGAATTGAGTATTTGGAAACAGTCATGGTAAAATGGTAAATGCAAAAATTATGTTGAATTAGATGTGGATGAAGTAGCTGTGAAAGATAAGAGTGTGGAAAAATGACTTTTCAGGCCCTTTCCCTGCTTCAGCAAAGCTGTAATTAGAAATTAGTGATGAGGTGGGCTGGAGATTTAGCTCAATGGTTCCGGCACCTGCCTCACAAGCACAAGGTCCTGAGTTTGATCTCGGTAACCACATACAATGTTGGATGTGGTGACTCACGCTCACCAACTATCAATACCACATACCACAGTGCCGGGCGTGTTGGCTCACGCCTGTTATCTCAGCACTCGGGAGGCAGAGGCAGGAGGACTGCTGAGTTCAAGGCTTGCCTGTGCTACAAAGTGAGCTCAGGGCCAGCCTGAATTACAAAGCGAGACCCTGTCTCAAAAAAAAAAAAAAAAAAAAAAAAAAAAGAAATTAGAGATGGAGGTATTATGGGTGTGGCTTAGAGAACAAAAATCACACAGCAGGTCAAATAGGGGATTCATGCCTACAGGGAATGCCTTGACTTTACTTGATACTTTGGCAACAAAGGAAAATAGGTCAGGTTGAAATTGAAATTAAAGGTACCAGGTGCAGCTCTTTGGGTGGGTCTGAGCCGGTGATCTCAGGGACTTTCTGCAAAGGTGAAGCCTCACATGCCCTGGAGGCCCAGTGCCTTGCAGTCTGGCAGTGAAGTAGTCTGACAGTGCAGTCTGGAGCCCTAGAATCTTTGACACCTTCACAGTGATGGAAGAGAAGCAGCCATTGGAGACCCTAGGACAACCCTTGATGCATGGAAAGTTACCTGGAGGCTGACTCAGGCTCCAGACCCAGGCTGACCCTCTCTGCTTGCAGCCAGGGCCCTGGTGATTATAAGGGGGTCATTTCTCCTGCCCCGTAATGGGTGGATAGTACATGCCCAAGGCAGGATTGGAGCAGCTGGCATTCTGGACATCATACCTATTCCTATACCCCACCAGTATGGGAGGACCCCCATTTTGGGCTGACAGCCTGCTGACCAGCGTTTCTGGCAGAAAGCTCTGAGAAAGTGCAGCATGTGGCCCCATAGAGCTCCTGCCCTTTGGCACCCAGGATGTGTACTTGGGCCCACTGCTGACAGCACTCAAGCCTGTCAACCAAGACTGTGTTATGGGATCCCCACTACCTGGGAGAGGAGCAGGGAGGAGTCCCCTAGATGTCAACTGGACTCTGCTGCCCATGACCCTGTTGCCTTCAGTCAACCTGCCCTGTTCTCTGGCCCTTGCTTCTGAAGAGGTCTATTCCTATGTGACATGCCTACTGGGGGACCTAGCAAAGACACCTCACTGGGGTTCCCCAGTGCCAGGTATTCCTGGAGAAATAGGGGCCATGTATAACACAGGCTTCCTGGCCCCCCACGCACATAGGTCCTTACTACAGGGACCTCAAGAAGGCAGTGATAAAGGGGCCTTCAATCCATAGACTGAGCAGGCTCAGCCTCTGGGGCCAGGAGACAGCACCCACCCACTGTCTACTGCCCTTACTTCCTCACGCCCTGCCTTGTCCTTCAGTCTGTCATCACCCAGGGAAACAAGGCAGCAACAGCTCTGTTCTCCCACAATCCTAAAGCCTTCAAGTGGACCAGGTACCACGCTGGTGGGCTAGACAGCCCTTACCTGACCCAACAAGTGGTCCAGAGTCCCTACATCTGGGCTGGATAATTATTCCTGCACCTCTGCCCCTCTCCCAGATCCCTCTCTAGGCCTTGAGCTGGAGCCTCCTCTTGAACCATGGTGCCCCTTCACTCCCTGGATTCTGTATTTCCTATATACCTAGGAGAATCTTTCTCTCTCTCCAGGGCATCTGAAGAACTTGGAGGGGCACTACATACCCAGAACAGTGTATAGCCTATGCCACAGCCCACTGCCTTCCATGGGAATGTCAGCCTTTCCAGCCAGGTAGCCATGCCCAATCCATGAGGTGTGTAAAAATAGCGGCAGAGAAAGCTGATGAAAAGACTTGGCTTTCCAGCTGCAGGAAAGAGCAGCCCCAGCCTCCATGCAGTAAGTGCCCTAGGGTGCCCATCATCATTCAAGGCAGCCTCCTTTACTACACCCTGCCTGCGTGGGAGCTGTGTATCCATTCTCTTCCTTAGGAGAGTAAGATGGCCCAGATCTCTGCCAATGCCCATCATCATCTTTATCCTGGCCCCTATCATGACTGCCTGGCTATGCAAACTCCTGAGGCCACAGCTAAGCTGGCCTCTGCCACAGCCAGCAGTAAGAGCAAAGACGAGGGTAACAGGGGAGGCCTGACTGCTCTATAGGGCTCTTAGGAGCTGGACCGCTCACTCCATGAAAAGGTGGTCCTGGACTAAAGTGTGAAGAAGTCCCCTGCAGTTGCTGCCATCAAGATCCCAGTCTTGCAGTGTCCTCTAAGCCCACTTCAGCTGCAATAGGCCACCCTGACTAGCAGTGTCACATTTGCCAGGTTTGAAAAGGATGGTCACAGAAGCAGCCAGGATTCCAGGTACAGTGGAGACTAGCCCAAGGATCAGCATCCTTGGAACACCTGACGTGCAGGTGACCACTGAGGCCATGGCAGAGACCAACTGCCAGAGCTCTGTGGTTCTCATGTTCTGGTAGTTCACAATCTGTCTAGTACCCTCACCTGCAGTCATGGACCATCCACACCTGCCCTACCTCCTGTCCCTTCACCACATCACACCCACCTAGCCATGTTAATAAGACTGCAGCTTCTTGCCTTCCAGTGGTTTACCCTAACCCTGACTGGCTGTGGCCTCCTTGGCCCTCACCCTGCACTTGCTCTGTATTCTGTTCTACCCTTTGGTGTGGCTGGACTTGTCCTACATGCCATGACAGCCCAGCAGACTCTAGAGAGCAGCACTTTACAGTCCCTGTGTGATGTCAGTCCATGACACTTCCTTGCCAGAGAAGCTATGTGAGTGGTTTGAGATGGTTGGGCTGTAGAGCCAGCTTGCACAGCAAGACTAGCAGGGTATGCAAGTCCTTCTGGGTAAGCTGCAGTCCCTGCTACAGAGGTTGATGAGTATCCAGCAGTTCCCCTTACCCACAAGGGGGCCAGTGCCATCTTCATGCCCATCCAGGTGTTCAAGGAGCAGCTCTTCCCACAGGAGCCTGACCTTGTCAATAAACCACTGCTCCAGGGGCATCAAGTAGCTGCAGCCCAGCACACTGCCAGAGGAGCTGGAGTTGCAGGAGTGTGCCCAGTATGACTGTACCTCACACATGCTGAAGCTGTTGGCTTTGCATTAGCCACCCAACATCTTCCCTAACTCACAGGGCCTACAGTGTCGTGACTGCATCCACCACCAGCAACACAAGCACAGGCAGCCTCAGCAGCCACTAGAGCTGTGTGATAAGTGTCAAGTGACCTCAGCACTGAGGCTGGAACTGTGTCTCCCTGAGTCTCCACAGTGGCCAGAGATGAGCAGGAGAGCCTGGCCCTGGATTAGAAGTCACTGGGCCTCAGGGTCAGGAAGCCCAGGAGGAAGCCTTGGCCCAGAGAAAACAGAGGTACCTGCTGGGGAAGGTCACAGGGCCTTACCCTCTCCCCCACTGCCAGTGCCAGGCCCTCAGGCCTTACTGTGGGGGTCCATCTAGCTCATGGGCCTGGTACTGCCCACATGAAGCCATAAGGCTTCTGGACCTGATTGGCCCCTACCCTGCCCCCAGCTGCTGGACACCCAGAGGTCTGCCCTGTAGCACTGTCTGGAAGTGAAGTGGGGATGGCTACCAGGTCTCTGTGTCCTCCTATTGCTCATCCCCATGGAGTGTGACCAGCCAGGCCCATACCCAAGATGCCAGCTGGGCTGCAGACACTGAGCTTCTAACCTGCAGGTTTTACTTGCTAGAGACCCTTTCCTCTTCATCTCTAGAGGAGACCTTGCTGGTGATCTGGGCATACTGCTTCTCTCCAGCCCTTGATTCCTACTTGTAGGGCTGTGGGGTAGTTTGACATATATGATAGGCTCTCTGCCCCTACCCCAGGACAGGCCCACCTTGACCTTTGCCAGGGTCTGGAGTAGAAGGCAGAGGCAGGAGAACCTCCCTGGAGAAAGTCTCTGGGTTTCAGGACTTGGCTATCCTGGAGCAGTACCTCATACAGTGTATATTACTCACACGATTTTCCCTCAGGCCTGCTACAGCACCAGGACCCAGCCCAAGCTGGGGTATGTGTCTTTCTGGGCCTGTACTCCCTGCTCTGAGAAGCCTTAGGCCTGTCCCGAATTGACAGTGACTTCCTTAGCTGCCTCCTTCAACCCAGGGCTTACCCAAGAATGTTATGTTTTCCGGAAGCCAAGCAGCTGGAGGGACAATGACAATCAAGGGTAAATGGCGGACAGCCAGCTCCATTTTCAGAAGTTTCTGACCGTCTGGACGGGTATCCCAGCCCTCCCCTAGTCACAGCCTTGTCGTCAATAAGCCAGGCCTGCTGAGGGCCACTGCATTCCAGAGTGCACTGGAGAGTTCTGCACTATGGAGTGGTAGGCTCAGTGGTTTATTTAAGGGCTTAGGGTACATCTGGGGACCTGGAGGAGTACATTAAAACATTTGAGTGGTTTGGAAAAGAAATGAAATAAAATGATAAAGACAAATTTATTTTGAGGATTTCTCCACATTAAACAACTTTTTGATGTTGTACTGCCAAACACCTCAGATGAGGACAACACTGCATTTTGGGGAGAAGGGTAGTAATAAACAGGAACCTGTTTGAGAAATATGTCCATGCTCTCCCAGAATGAGTCTCCCAATAGCTCTCACTGAAAGTCTTCATGATTAGGATCCCTCTCCAGAGACTTGGATTTAATTGGTCTGTGGAGATCCTGGCCACGGGGCATAGTCTACTTCTTAGATGATTCTAACTTTTCTCTGGGACTGAGTGTCCCTGATCTGTAACATTTGTTACTCAGGTCATGTGGGTCTGTTGTTTATGTTTGAAGTGGCAGAAGGAAACTTAGTACCTACCTGGCCCTTTCCTTAAAAAAGCCAATAAGCTACAGGAGCCCCCAGGCTGGGCTGAGGAGTAGGGACCCTCAACAGAGAAGGCTGGACCTCCTTTCCAGAAGAGGGGAAGAAAGTCCAGAGACAGTCCCCTCCATAGCATCAGGATAAGTTACAGGAAGATTCTGACAGGGTTCTATGAGAATGGCCAATCAGTGTACCACAAACAGGTGTCTGATAATAATGATCTGATAAGTTTCTTCAGGTCAGACATTTTAGTTCACTGCCAGTAGATGCTGAAATGTTTTCATATGTACCTGATTCTCATTGTGTGTGGTAGTTATACACACAATAGTTATAAAACTAATGTGAACAGTGAGTTAGTGAACACTCAGTCATGTCCTAGAGGGGACTATATTTCAAACTCCTGTGAGTTTCTGGCTACATTTTCACCATCTTATCTACTGTTTTATTTGTTTCTGTTTAAAGAAAACTTATCTAATATGTTGTTGATTCATTCACATCAAGCTCTTAGCTACCAGCTCTGTGACTTATGCTGACTAGAGCATACCTAAGAACATGTGTTGAGTGTGATCATGATGTGTATATATAATGTACTAATAAAGATTCAAATTAAAAATCCTTTTGTTCTTTAACTTCAGGTGCCCTGTATCTAGTCTCAGTAGTGAGAAAAGTAACTAAGATATATAATAAGGTGGCTGCTTTGGCTTGCTGGCTGAGACCAGCTTCTAAGAACATTGTTAACAAAAGAAAAGTGATGCCGTGCCGGGCACTGAATGTTTGTTATTATTAATATAAAGACCAAGTCTCTTATGATGTCCCATGCACCTCCTCATAAATTCTACAATATGTACAGTGCTTGGATCTCAGCAAACTAGAGCCAGCCTAGAACAAGTGGGCATCTACAGTAAGATTAGTCTTTCATCTTGGATAAGTGTAAGTGGCATCTGTTGAGCTGAAATATAAACTTGAACATCTTTAATTCAGCAACACTCATTAGGCACTTGGTGTGTGCCAAGCTCTGTGCTACTTGCAGTGAAGCAGAGATAGTAAGAAAGAATAAGCACAGGTAAGAAAGAATTACTGCATGTTAGGCAGTGTAAGCCTCTGCAGGAGGTATTTCACGCAAGCCGGGCACCCTTATCTTCATTTTCCTTGGAGGAAACTGTGGCTTTGAGAAACTGTGAGTACGTGCCAGGCCATTTCACTTTACAGCCACTTCAGTCCTTCACTCCCCAATCAACACCCTAACTTCACAGTACACACCCTTAGGAAGTTACTCTATTAAGAACAACACGAGGGCCGGAGGGTTAGCTCAGTGGTTCCGGTGCCTGCCTTGCAAGCCCAAGGTCCTGAGTTCGATCCCTGGTAACCACATATAATGCTGGGCGTGGAGACTCATGCCCACCAGCCATCAATACCACATACCACAGTGCTGGGCGTGGTGGCTCACGCCTGTGATCCCAGCACTCGGGAGGCAGAGAAAGGAGGATTGCTGAGTTCAAGGCTTGCCTGGACTACATAGTGAGCTCAGAGCCAGCCTGAGCTACAAAGCGAGACCCTGTCTTTAAAAAAATAAATAAATAAAAAAAGGACCCCACAAGACTCGCATCAACCGAGTATATGTACTTCTTTCTGAGAACTCTGCGTGTTGGGGGAGAGGGACCAGAGCCCCCTCCGGTCTGAACAGCATCCCACTTCTAACACCTTGAGCAGTTAGGTCAGAAGGAAAGGGGATGAGAGTTTTTGTTGACGCTGTGACTCCTCTACAGATCTTCCGTCTATCCCTAGGTAAGAATGATGGATCCAAGTCTGCCTCAGTCTCCCAAGATGCAAGCTGAGTCGCCAGGCTTCTCTGCTTTCATAGCCCTGCGCTACTGCCACACCAGATACCAAACCTTGGGCAGGAACCAAACGGTCACTTCCCCGCCCTCTGGGCTCCGTATGCAAATCCGAGCACCAGGAAGTAGCTGGGACCTCTCGGTCGAGCCTAGCGACAGCCAGTTCCTCTCCCACCGTGCGGGGCCGCGCTGCCACTCACTGCCCGGCCGTGGCGCCTCCAGCCCGCGGGAGGCGAGGCAGCCGCCACCCCGGCCCCGAGCTCGCGCCTTGGCCGCGCTCCTGCGTTCCCGGCCGGCAGCCCCTTCCCCGGCGGGCCCCGCTGCGCTTTCCCGTCGCGACCCCCGCTCTGAACTCAAGTCACCGTGGAGCTCCCCAGCTGCCGCCCCGAAACTTTCACCGCGAGCTGGTGAGTCCGGGGCGCGAGCCTGGGGAGGCGACCGCGGAGCCCGGCTGGACAAGCAGGGAGGGACAGCGGCTGTGCCTCGGCTGGAGCCGGGTAGCGGGTTGAGCTCGGACTCGGTGCTTCGGCGCGGGCCGCTGCAGCAGAGGTCGCGCGCGGCTTCGCGGCCTCACGGCGCCCGCCCCTGGCGGGTCGAGCTCCGCCGGAGGAGGCCAGCTGGGGGTGAGCGGCCCAGCCGGCCCAGCGCGGGGGAGGCGGCTCCGCAGGTGTCCGCAGCCCTGCGCGCAGGGGCGTGGCGGGAGCCTGGTGCGGTCGCGCTCCGGCCATTCCCTGCGCGCCGGGGGATCCTCAGTTCACAGAAGCTGTCCCAGGGCGGACTCCTCGGATGGAGCTGTGTGGTCTCCCTACTGGGCGCCAGGTGGCCAGGGGGGATGCGTAGGCTTCCGCCGGGTCCTCTCTGAGGCCCGCGACCGCTGCCCTCCTTGGTGGCCCCGGGCCGGATGGTGACGTCGAGCGGCCGCGGCCGCGGCCGCGGCTGGTGTTCAGCCTCCCGCAGTGCCCGGCTCTTCTCAGCCTGAAGCCTCTCAGTCTGATGCCTCGGCCGAGAGGAAGCGGGAGTTATTTTAAGAATTCAGAGGTTGCCTTTCCTTCGCATTGGGGGAGGGGTGCCAGTTCCCACTTTCCCAAGTTATCGGGAGGGCTGTGACTGCGACTCCGTTCTGTCTGCGCATTTGTAATGCTCTTTGTAGCAACCCCACTGCCCTGTAGACTTGTCCCTGTGTCTGCATTGTGTGTGTGTGTGTGTGTGTGTGTGTGTGTGTGTGTGTGTGTGTGTGTGTGCTCCTAAAATCCTTCTAACGTCTTGCCGCCTCTGAAACCCAGGTTGGAATCTAGGCCTTGCAGTCTCCTAGCTGTGTGAAAACCCCTGTTTGGGTCTCCTCATCTGTAAGAGAATTAACTTCCGCCAGGGCCATTAAGTACACAGCCCCTGGAACACGCTGGGCATTCTGTAAACACTGCTGTTACTGTTGTTCATTGCAATGAATTTTATACGTTTCTGGTTGTTGTGTTTTGGTGATACAATGTTTAATTTAACACCTGATCTTACTAGTAAATCTGCTTAGCAATTATGTGAGGGAATTTGCTGTCCCATAGCAGATCCAGCAAACAAATGCCCCTAAGAACTAGCCACTAACCATGTTGGAGTACTGGTTTGTTACCTGCTCTGTCGTGGTTGAAGGGGTGTTTTCTCTGTTCAGCCAATGCCTGTAGCATTTGCTTAAGGGAACAGGCTCAAACCACGTAGGAGCTTACTAAGTCCGTACTAAGTACCCTACCAGGAAAGGGTGGGATCCATCTAGAACATCAATCAGTTCTCCGTTCTGATTTGGAGGTAAGGAGGCAAACATTTTACAACTCGAAGGAATTTAAGTGGATTACTAGAGCTCTTGGTAACTGGGCCTCTGTCTGTAGATGAGGTGACTCTTCTGAGTGAAGGCTGTAGAGCAAAAGAGGTGAAAGAAGAGAAAACAGGAGCCAGGAAAGCTGAGTTGGTTTGAGACAAGCCTCTTGGACCATTTACTGAGTTGGGGATTCATAGTGGTATGGGAGTTAAACTGTCATTTGTCTCCATGTATACAGTGCATTCACCACATACAAGGAGAGCACCATGGCAACAGCCTTATCTGTCTTCTCCAAAATGACAGCTAAGTGTGTGGCACTTAGGTGCTCACTGGACATAACTTGGAAAAAGGGAAGAAGGCCTGCTAAGGAGATTTAGAGTTGAAGAGACTGGGCTGGTTGCTAAAGCATTTGAAGTTTTCTGGCCCTTTCTGTCCTGGTCCCTATAATGGGGATATAGGAGTGTGTTGACCAACTCCAGTGTTCTAAATGAGAATCTCTGTTTAGCTCCATTCTTCTTTCTGTATTTCTGGGAGAGAGGTCTTAATGAAGCACATTAAATGCCGCCTACCAAGATAGTTATCCCCCACTTTATCTTAGCATCTTTCATATTGCAAAGATATGTGGCAACTTTGTAAGATCCCCCTCTTTTGTATTTGCATTAACTGACTTTTAGCAGAAAAGTAGTCCAGCAGGTTCATGAATCAATGACTCTCACCCCTGTATTTATTTTCAGGTATAAATTATCAAAACATTTGAAATCTAACTGATTCCTATGAATATGTGGAGATGAAAGTTAGCAAAATAAAAAGGTATGACTATATACAGATGCATACTGATTTATATATAAGGATACGATATATATATATATACATGCCCATAACATAGGGCGTGGTTGCAACTCCCTGGTACTAACGATGTCAGTGATACATGGGTTGAAGTTAATATTGAAAGGTCACCATAAGCATTAGGAGGACTTTGTTCACTGACAGATCTTTCCTGGGCAGTTTTTGACAATATGGTGCGATACATTTGATTTTGCAGGGCTCTAAAATTTCCTGATCTTTGACTTCATCTCAATTTATCATGGTCCCTAGTTGGCAGGTACAGACAGATACAACAAGGAGATTCAGGGGCCGGTCCAGGGTCACAGGCTAAGTAATACCATTTGCGTCAGGAGGTGTATTTTCTGGCACTTCCTATTTTTCTACCTTTGTACCTGTAGTAGGAACTCAGTTACTTAAAAGCAAAGAAGGAAATTTATTACTTAATATAAATTTTAGAGATGATATAGAGAATCATGAAATAATTCTCTTGTCACTTGGTAATTGAATTAACTCCTCAGAACATAGGAACAATGTCCATCAAGCTGAATACCATCTTCTAGAAATGAATTTGTGTTTTTCAGTGTTGTTTCCTGTTTGTGGTAGGGAGAGGGATCTCTAGTACTGACTAAGGTATCTATATATTCATATTTTCATATTGCAAAACTCTGCCATTCCAGTTGGGTCTAGTGACTATCTTGGGCAAGAAGTTGCTTAAATACTCATTAATTATACTAACAGGCCCAAGGCATGTTTAACTAAAAGACTCCTTCTACCCTCTGCTAAAAGTACTCCCCAAGAACACTACTAGCCTACTAACAGGCCCAAGGCATGTTTAACTAAAAGACTCCTTCTACCCTCTGCTAAAAGTACTCCCCAAGAACACTACTAGCCTACTAACAGGCCCAAGGCATGTTTAACTAAAAGACTCCTTCTACCCTCTGCTAAAAGTACTCCCCAAGAACACTACTAGCCTTTGTATGATTGTTTTTACAATTAAAGTATCATTTGAGGTAAAAGCGTGAAGTTAAGAAATGGGCCCTTAGAATACATGGTAGAATAATGTTTCATTTTCTGATTGTGGGCTGGGTGTAGACTAATATTTCTATAAAATGGATTCATGAACTTATATTTTCTTTAGTTTAGTGAAGAGAAGGATGTAGAAGAGGAAGTTTTTTTTTTCACTCAGAAATATTGAAATATTTCTTATAACTATTTTCCTGACAATTAAATTGTGAAACTTTGAATGTTACCATTTCTAAAATTTATTTTGAGTAAGTTCCTGTTTTGAAGGAGACACCCAAGAATAGAAAATGGTATGGGAATCTACCAACGAGACGTTAGAAATTTTGTAACAGGCCAATTCAAATACTGGGGTCTTTTCTTCTTTTTTGGTTTAAGTTAGCCGGAAACCTCCATTGTAGTTTAGAATGGCAAGTTTAAATAATTAAATTAAGAAGGTTTATACATGACAAGTGCAGAGGCCTATAATATCTTTTTATTCTTCATTCTTGGGTTTCTCCTTCATTTTGTTTCTGTATTTCATTTGCCTTCACATTGACTAAACTGGCATCACTCTATATTTTCCACAAAGCTATTTCTTAGAAATTGTACTTATAATCAGGATGTAGTTTTCATGAACACAGGACTTTTCCAAGGTGATGTTTAGTTCACTGTTTTATTACTCCTCAACATACTTCAAATATCTCTTCTCTGTTCTCCTTTTTAGCTCTTTTCCTACCATTTCACAAATATTTCTGCAAACCAGAAACTGACGTAATGTGCATTGGCCAATTATGGGTGAGATGTCAGCTTCATTATTGTAAATTTATTTATTATTCACATACTGAGCTCCCTAAACACACAGAGATAAAATTATAAAATGAGTTTGAGTGGCAGGTTCCTAATGGTCCAGACTGTGCTATTGTTGAGTTGTAGAAAAAGGGGAAGAAGTCTTCACAGGTGTGTAGCTTAGAGGGTCTTCGTGCTTGTCTCATTTCCTTTTCTACACTTTGTGCTTTAGACAAAGACAAATACTGCACTGGCTGTTTTCACCTACAATTCTTCTCATCCTTTATTCACACCAAACCTTGCTGAGTGGAAGCTCCTTGTCAACGTGTCTGTCTAATTCTCTCTTTCCAGTCTCTAGATAAAATACACAATGGGAGCTGTCCTGACTTTTTTGCTTCCTTCTTGGGTGCTGCTAGAGTCTACAGGGCATGTGCAGAGCTGGGTCAGCATTCACCGTGCCTCCACCTGAAGAGTACTGTCCGCCTGCTGTTTGTACCTTTTGGGTGCCTCCCTCTTCCTGTAAATCTTAACCCCCTCAGGGGTGAGGGGAATGGAGAAGCTAGGCTGCTAGAGGCCCTGTGGAGAGGACCACTTCTGCTTTCCACGGGAAAGCTATGTCACCGAGAGCAGAACTATAGCCAGAGGAAGGAGGCCCAAGGGAGGAGCTGGCAGGGAAGTGATACTTCCCCCTTCCCCCAAGCCCTGCTCCTGGGCCTGGCCATTTGTCTGCATCCCATCTTCCTAACCATCCCGAATTGCTTTTCCTCCTATTCTGCTGCCACCCCATGCCCTGCCCATTTTCACTTTGCCAGGGAGGGAAGGAAGAATAGAAGAGGGAGGGCAGAGTGAGGATAACTGAGCAGTCACCCATTTAGATCCCTCTTAGGATGAGCTCACTGTGGCTACACTTGATTTGTCAGCAACAGAAAAATACACATTTTGAAATTCTCCACTATGGAAACCAAGTCTTTTAGTAGGCAATATACAAATTTCTTAATCCTAACAATAGTACTTGAGGACTGTTTCAAAACTGTTTCAGCTGTGGCTTTTAAATTTCTGGGATACAGTTGTGGTTGTCAAACTTCTTTGGCTACTGTCCCTATCAAGAAAGATTTTGATGTGTACCAATTACACGTCTCTCTGCATGTAAAATCAAAAACAAAAAGGAAAAAAAATCTAGTGAAGAGCACATCCAGTTTGTTGGGGTCTAGAATAGCCTTTCTGAGTCATTCTAGCAGGTTCCATCAGGGTAAAAAATGTGCAGAGGTGAATCCAGTGATTTTATAAGCCTGTTCCAGGTCACAGGTTTATTAAACAAATACAAAGTAAGCTGGGTGCAGTCCCAGCTTCTCAGGGGGCTGAAATGGGAAGATGGCCTTGAGCCTAGGAATTTAGGGCCAGCCTAGTCACCACAATACTTCAGCTCAAAAGAGTACAAAAACAAAGAACAAGTACAAATTAAGATACATCCATGCAGTAAAATACCTTATAGATGCCTCAGAAGATACCATTCAATTTAACTTTCATTTGACAAAAAGGTTTTCACTGCAGAAGTAGGTGATAATATTTCTTTTTTTTTTTTTTTTTTTTTTTGCTTTTTGGAGACAGGGTCTTGCTTTGTAGTTCAGGCTGGCCCTGAGCTCACTATGGTGCCCAGGCAAGCCGCCGCGAACTCAGCAATCCTCCCGTCTCTGCCTCCCGAGTGCTGGGATTACAGGCATGAGCCACCACGCCCAGCATTATATGTGGTAACCGGGATCGAACTCAGGTCCTTACACTTGCGAGGCAGGCGCCGGAACCACTGAGCTAACCCTCCGGCCCAGGTGATAATATTTCTGAAAAGTAGGTAATAATAATAAAACATTCATATATGAGATATAACATGCATAAGCTCTAGGTCTAAAAAAATTTTTTTTGAGACAGGGTCTCGCTTTGTAGTTCAGGCTGGCCCTGAGCTCACTATGTAGCCCAGCCAAACCTGCTACTCAGCAATCCTCCTGCCTCTGCCTCCCGAG
>PVIC010011391.1:0-41493 GCA_004025085.1 Thryonomys swinderianus | reverse complement strand
CAAAAAAAAAAAAAAAAAAAAAAAAAAAAAAAAAAAAAAAAACTAAAACAAACCAAAAAATTGTAATAAGCCCTTAATACTGTGATTTTGCCCTGAGGGGAGAAGACTTAAGGGAGACTAGAGGTGAAAAATAGAGATAAAAGAAGTGGAAAAGATTAGAAGCAAAGCTGGAGGACCAAGGAAGTCTATACAGACTTTGGGAAAATGAAGAAAAGTAGAGTGAAAAAAAAAAAAAAGAAACAGGGCCGGAGGGTTAGCTCAGTGGTTCCGGCACCTGCCTCGCAAGCTCAAGGTCCTGAGTTCAGTCCCCGGTAACCACATACAATGCTGGGCATGGAGACTCACGCCCACCAGCAATCAATACCACATACCACAGTGCTTTGTGCATTGGAGCTGATCTGTTATCACACTCATTAAAATCGATTGTGCCATCTTTCCTAATTTCTTAAGCACTTCCAAATCACCCTTAAAGGCAGCCCCATGACCTGAAAATGCTAAAGCTGTGAATAAGAAAATTGAGCATTTTAGTAAATACATGAATTTATTCTTTGCTCTTCCTTAACCTGTAATACATTTTCTATTTTAAGAAATTATAGTCTTACAAAGCTCTTTTAAAGGATATCATAATAAAAGTGAAAAAAACCATATATATCAGATAGAAATCTATTTGGTATATCTCCCTTTTTTTTTTTCTCTCCCAATTCACACCCCTCCTAGTTCTTTGGAATTTTGTGCACTTCCATTATGGACTAATATAGTTTGTTTTATGATTTTTTATTTTGGTTTCAATTGTTGCATAGGTGCCCAGAGAATGTATATTGTGTTGAGTGTAGTCTTACATGTGTATGATTGCTGACTGAGGGTATGTGTTGGATACATGTGTGTACATAATGGATAGGTTTTTTTCTTTTCTGTATATGTAATGCCTCTGGTATCACCAGTGAGAGAGAGAGAGAGACTGGGGGGCTTAAATGTTGTTTTGGTCACTTACTATTTAGCTTTGTTTTGGATTCTTATTACATGATGTTTTTCCTTCCTTCCTTTATTTTCTGCCTGTCTGCTTTTATCTCACTCTTCCTATCCTCCTGGTCCCCAAGCAACCACCTGTCTTCTGTAATTATAAGTTAATATGAATTTTAATGTTTTTTTGTAAAGAACTTTTTTTTAGAGGGAAAGCAGGATTTCACTATAATTTAGGCTGGCCTTGAACACACTGTGAAGCTCAAGCTGGCCTCAAACTTTTCAAGGCAATCCTCCTGCCTCAGCCTTCTGAGATTACAGCCATGCACCACCACAGCCAGCAGAAGTTGTTAATTTTGATGAACTGCAATTTATCTCTTTTTTTAATAAACCAAGTTTTAAATGTGACTAAGAAATCTTTGCCTAACCCAAGCACATAAAACATTCTCTATATTCCTGAAATTTTAGCGTTTTCAGTTTTACATTTAACTCTATAATCATTGTGAGTTTATTTTTCTCTGTGGTTCAAGGTATAGATCAAGCTTTGATGTTTTTGCATTTGGATATATAATTGCTTAAGCAACTCAGATCTTTTTCTTTTTTATATTTATATTGTTGTATCTTTACCAGTTAAAACATATTCAGAGCATTCTAAATTCATGTTCTGTGTCATAGTTGAGGTTTTCCAGGAAGCTGAGATTAAGATTTAGCTGCAAAAAGTTAGGGCAGCAGAGCTGAGCCAAGGGAGACTTTGCACTTGTTGCTGATGCCATAGCCAGCCCTGCACAGAGCTCAGATGCTCTGAGCACCCTCCTGATACAGCCCAGGTGGACTTGAGGCAAGGCTGCTCTGCCTTGAAGCTTCCAATTACTGGACACAGACTGTTATCGGAGAGGGAGGACTATGGAGCTCCACACTGCTGATGCCAGGCAGGATGCTCCTCACCTGGGGTGACAGGTGCCTGCATCTTGCTGGGGAGATCAGAGGCCCCTGGTCAGGTTCGTACACCAGGACTGCAGGCTGGCTTTACCTTTTTATGGTTCATAGATGCAAAGAGCTAATATCCCTGGGGATGTCAGCTGTTTAGTCTAGAAATGTTTTCTGTAGGAGAGTGGAAGGGAACACACCGGGGTAGGGATCTGCATCACAAGTGTTTTCACTGGGCAAATCCTGAAGCCAGGGCTTCACCTTTTGTGCTGTTGTGCACTGAAGTTTTGCATTTCGGTCATAGCTTCACTGAGTTCTCTCACTGGTTTTCATGCTCTGCGTGTCCATTTGTTTGGACTTTTTGTGAAATAGTGATGACCTCAGTTAATCTTAACAGGTTGGGTACGGACATGGTATCACATGCCTATAATCCCAGCACTAGAGAAACTAGGGCAAGAAGGTGGCTGTGAACTCAAGGGCAGCCTGAACTGTAGCAGGAAACTTCAGAGGACACCAGACAGCACACAGACATGAAGATGGGAGCAAAAACAGCATTACTAGCATGAGCGCCCAATAGAAGTTTGCTCTTCTTTGTGAACGTTTTTTGTTTTTTTTTGTTTTTTTGAGACAGGGTCTCACTTTGTAGTTCAGGCTGGCCTTGAGCTCACTATGTAGCCCAGGCAAACCTTGAACTCAGCAATCCTCCTGTCTCTGCCTCCCGAGTGCTGGGATTACAGGCGTGAGCCACCACGTCTGGCTGTGAACCTCTTTTCTTTTCTTTTTTTCTTTTTTTGAGACAGGGTCTCGCTTTGTGGTTCAGGCTGGTTCTGAGCTCACTATGTAGCCCAGGCAAGCCTCAAACTCAGCAATCCTCCTGCCTCTGCCTCCTGAGTGCTGGGAAAACAGGCGTGAGCCCGCACGCATTGTATGTGGTTACCCGAGATCGAACTCAGGACTTTGCACTTGCAAGGCAGGCGCCGGAAACACTGAGCTAACCCTCCAGCCCTGTGAACCTCTTTTTGATCTATGAGGCTCATGTTCATTGGAGTTTCCAGGAAAGATAAAGAGCTGGATTTACACAGAACAGCGGGGGATGGGGAAGCTCTGATAGGACTTTCTGAGTCCTTTACACTCCTTGTGGTGACAAATTTCAGAAGTTGTCATGGCTACTCAGGTGCTTTCCACAAAGAGCATAGTTACCCAGCCAACCTATAGCTGCCCAATTTCCATACAGAGGGGTGGTTTCCTCTCAGAACTATATAGTGAGACCCTGTTTCAAAAAAATCAAAACAAAAACTCATGAACCTGTAATCTTACTGAATGTTTTTTCTATATCTGTTGAGGTAATCATATGGTTTTTCTCCTTCAGGCTTTAATGTAGTAAATCATATTCATACTTCTTTTTTTTTTTTTTGAGACAGGGTCTCACTTTGAACTTGAGGCTGGCCCTGAGCTCACTATGTAGCCCAGGCAAGCCTCAAACTCAGAGCAGTCCTCTTGCCTCTGCCTTCCAAGTACTAGGATTACAGGCGTGAACCACCACGCCTGACATTGTGGTATGTGGTACTGTCATCAAACTCAGGACCTTGTGCTTGCCAGGCAGATGCCAGAACCACTGAGCTAAATCCCCAGCCCCATATTCATATTTTAAACTAAATTTTATTAATTTATTTATTTATTTTTGAGACAGGGTCTCGCTTTGTAGTTCAGGCTGGCCCTGAGCTCACTGTGTAGACCAGGCAAGCCTGGAACTCAGCAATCCTCCTGTCTCTGTCTCCCAAGTGCTGGGATGACAGGCGTGAGCCACCACGCCCGGCACTGTGGTATGTGGTATTGATTGTTGGTGGGCGTGAGTCACCTCGCCCAGCATTTTATGTGGTTACCAGGATTGAACTCAGGACCTTGTGCTTGGGAGGCAGGCGCCGGAACTACTGAGCTAAATCTCCAGCCCCCAACTAAATTTTATTTTTATTGAAGTAAAACAACACAATAGTGGGTACAATTCAGTGGATTTGAGTATACTCACCAGGTCATGCAGCTGTCACCATTGATTGCAGATGTTCCTGTCTCGTGTGGCTTTGTTTACTGTTAAGCTCCTCATCACCTCCAGGTATAACTCAGTTGTGTGTGTACTGTCTGCTGCACATGGCTGGGTTTGTACAGACATCTTTCATGGAGTTTTCCTTGGAATAAACCTCTGTTGGTTGTTTTTACAGCATCTCTGGAAACTGATGGTAGAAGAGTCAGATTTACTGGGTCAGCTGAAGGTAATAACTTAGCTGTTCTTTAATTCTAACATGGTGCTGGAGCACATGTACTTCCATTCTCTAAGCACTGATTGCCTAACCCAGACTCCACAGGGACTCAGAATGTCTTACCAAGTGGACAGGCACTTGATACTCAGGCTACAGACTTCTGTAACATGGCAATTTACTTTTTTCTGTGTAATGTGGTTATGTTGCCATTGAATAAATGATGAGGAGCTGCTCATGTGCCTCTTTGAAATGCTCTCCTGTCCTTCAGATTGATAAGATGGGGAGTTACATGTCTGATTCCCTCAGGATAGCAAAGAGCTCTGGCCCTACTTTACTGATCTGCAAACTGAAATTCTTTCCTTAGATCATTAAAGACTTCTACCTTCTGGGACGAGGAGAACTGTTTCAGGCCTTCATTGACACAGCTCAGCACATGTTAAAAACGCCGCCCACTGCAGTAACTGAGCATGGTAATTGCCCTCTGGCCCCAAGAATGTGCAGCTTACTGAAGTTGCAGGGTGCTTCTTGGCTGCTGCTGGTGCTCTTAGGCCTGTTTCACAAGCGAGTGGCCTGGCGAGTCACAGAGCAGCACTTCCAGAAGCGGAAGACTTGTAAGGTTAGCTTTACGCCATGGCCACTAGTAGCAGCACCTTGCCTGGTGGTTCTTGGTGGGTGAATTGGTACAGACCCGGGGCAGGTATTTCATCTCATCAGATAGAGCACTTCTGCCTTATAGTGCCTATGGGGACTTACTGGGACTTTCAGTAGGACCTAGCAATCTTTCTCTTATGAACAGTGGGAACCTACCCTGAACTAGCGGAATTTAAAAGGGAAATTATTTGCCATTTTATCAAAAACTCTAGTGGAATAGGGACTGGACTCAGATAACTGAAACAAGGGACTTAGATACCATCAGTTTTCTCTGTGTATCTTACTGTGTCTCTTTCATTCTGGTGACTCTAGGACCATCAGAACATGCCTCCCCCAGGGTATCATAAATGAACCATACCTGGTCTCTCTGGAGCAAGTTAAAAGAATTCCAGGAAAAGTTTTGATTGGCCCAGTTCCTTGCTTACTCTGTATCAATAAAGAGGTCTGACCCTGGGACAGGCCTAGTTCAGCAAAGTCCACCCCTACAGTTAATGGCTATTTTCAAATTGTATAGAGAGAATTGGGTAAGGATCAGACAAAAAAAAGGGGGGGAAAATGGAAGGAAAAAACCAGGGTGTTTTTGGTTTTGTTTGTTTTCCTAATTCTGTGAAACAGTGTATGTCCACTGGACTTACATTTTTGGTGGCAGATATAAGAAAACCCAATTAGGGAAAGTAGCTTAGTGTCAGAATGTTTGCCTAGCAGGTGTGACTTCCTGGACTAGATTCCCAGAACAGACAGGGACAGAGACACAGAGATAGCAGGAAACAGAAGCAAAGAGGGAGAGATGAAAGAGAGGAGGGAAGAAAAGGAAAGAAAGAGAAAACACAGCTGAAACTCAGAAATGAATTGGAAACAAGAAATGAAAACAGGAAAGCCCTGAGGTGTGGTTCTCCCATGGCTCCCAGGACACCTTCAGCACACAGTCTCGTCGTCCTCCCCTTTTAGGTAGCCTGTTCTGAGTGGTAGCGAGAGAGGCTCCAGCCCATTAAGTGCCTCTTGGCCTCACCGGAAGAGCTCCGCTGTTCTACATGGAGCCTCTGGCTCAGCCTGGTCTGGGTCACTTTCATATCCTGCACTGGTGTTGTGAAAAAGTGACATTCTGTGTGCATGTGCCTGCACAGCAGCCATCCCTGAACCAGGCCACAGTGCCAGGCACCCAGAACTAGCCACTCTGTTGGGGACAGGAATGGTTCTTCACAGTTCTTTTACTAACAAGAAGAAACTAGTGCTGACCAGGCCCAAGCAACAGTTGTCTGTGACCCCTGGCTGGCCTCCCCATCAGCCTGTGATCCTTTCTCTCCAGACGTGAACGTGGCCTTTCAGCAGTCAGCTCACAAGGTGTTGCTGGATGATGACAACCTCCTCCCTCTGTTGCACTTGACCATTGAGTTTCATGGGAAGGAGCAGCACAAAGGTTTGCCTTTCTCTGTGGCCTTCTGTTGCTCTGGTCACATTGCTTTTCCCGTCTCTGCTTCTGTCTGCCTCCACAGACAACGGGTAATTACCATGTTGGACCCAAGAAAGCTCCAGTTGCAGCCCTCTGAATGTGTAGAGGGGAACAGGGAAGCTTGCAGCCCAGAGACTAGGGGAGACTCCCAAGCCAGGGTTTTTTCCACTGGAATGGCCTGGCTTTGGTGCTGATAGAAGACTGAAAGGCCTGCTGGAGAACTCACATGGGAGCCTCCAAGTCCCCTTCGTGCTCTGATCCCACAGACTGGAAGCTCATTCAGGAAGGTCGCCCACCTTGTGCTGTCTGACTCTGGATGAACCACGTTGTTCCTTATTCCTCTTATTGATCCTAGATGGCACTCAAGTAAGAGAAGGGCCTTCTCGGGACACTTCCCCCCGTGAGCCCCCTGCATCTGGCTGGGCAGCCCTGGGCCTCTCCTACAAAGTGCAGTGGCCTCTGCACATTCTGTTCACCCCAGCTGTGCTGGAGAAGTGAGTATTCCCAGTGTCTCACAGGTAACGTTACCCACCTTACTTCTAAGGGAAGAAAATCGTGGGAACTGCTGGGAGCAAGGGAGCCACCCATCTGTGAGCAAGGGGAGGGTACCTACTGTGTCTGTAGGCCTAACAGATCCAGTGACGCGTGAGGGCACAGAGTGACATGATGGGTACTGGAAGGAAGGGGAGGATTATAAGCACTTCCTACATTGTAGTTTTCAAACTAATTTGCTAAGTAACAAGCTGTTTGAAAAACGAGGTTCCATGTGCCCCATCAAAGTCTGGCCCTTAATGATTCCATGAAACCTGTTGCTGCTGATGATGATGATTTCCTTGAGGAAGTCCTCCAGCCTGAGTATCTGCTGTGAATCTAACGAGATGCACCTCCTCCTGATGGAAGTGACAGGGAAAGCTGAGCTTGAGGGATGGCTAAGGGGACTGGGCCAGCATGGCTTGCAACCACCCATGCTTTTTACCAGACCCTACCCATGCTGGCTTGTTCTGTGAGGACCTGAAATAACAGGCTCAGCATTATACAGCAAGCCGTGAGCTCACGGAATGCAGGTCTGTGCTCTGACTGAAGGAAGTTGATCCATCTTTTCACCTTGAGAACACAGAATCAGAATCATCTTAATCCTTGGCTCATGATACACTTACTGGTTAACGGAAGGCCCTTCTGCCTTTCCACACACATCATAAAAACGCTTCCCTCCAAAGGAACTGTACCAGTCTCAGTAACTTTCTCTCCTTACTGCGACAAAATACCTGACCCCTAGAGTTAAAGGAGGAAAGAAAGGTTTATTTAGTTCAGTTTGTAGAGCTTTTAGTTTGTAGTTGGCGGACTCCAAGGCAGGGTGACACAG
Source organism: Thryonomys swinderianus (assembly GCA_004025085.1). NCBI lineage: Eukaryota > Metazoa > Chordata > Mammalia > Rodentia > Thryonomyidae > Thryonomys > Thryonomys swinderianus. The sequence continues at coordinate 33,887 of PVIC010011391.1, read as the reverse complement.
TGAAGGGGAACTGAGAAAAACGGTCAGTGGCAGAGCAGACAGGAGGTGGCAAGCAGCAATACTCTCTTCTCTTATTCCATCCAAGCAGCAAGCCTTTTGGTTGGTCGCTCCATCTAGGTTAGGACTTCCCATTGCCCACACTCAGAACTATGATAAACCAGTCAGTGGACTAAACCAGTACTGCACATCTTTAATCCACATTCACATAGTATAGAAACAGCCACCTCTGAAAAGCCCCACCTGAGCCTTTGGGTGACATCTGGGCCCAGCCATGACAGTCACTGTTAATGTTCATGTTTGTGTGTTCCTTCCAGTCCTATCCCCTTGTCTCCTAGCCCAAAGTGGCTAATAGTATAAGTTCCTTGTTTTCTCCATCCTCAACAGTCTTACAATATCTCTGTCTTATAATATCTCCCCAAACAGTCTTATAATATCTCCCCAAAAGGTTTTTTTTTTTTTAGCTCTTTTATGACTTACTTAAGTGTGATCTTTCATTTTACCCTTTTCATTCAGAATTTTTTCTAAGAGTCACTCGTGTGTTGTGAGGCTGGTTCATTCATTTTGACTGCTGTGTGATACTTCATTGTACATGACCCTAATGCATGTCTCCACATCTCCAGCCATTTTTTCCTACTTTTCTGGGTGAGATGAGTGTCTCTGGTAGGGGTGAAGTCTGTCTCTTGACTCTCTGATATCCTGTCCTAGGTACAATGTTGTTTTCAAATACTTGCTGAGTGTGCGCCGGGTCCAGGCTGAACTGCAGCACTGCTGGGCCCTGCAGATGCAACGCAAGCACCTCAAGTCCAACCAGACAGATGCAGTGAAGTGGCGCCTTCGAAATCACATGGCATTTTTGGTGGATAATCTCCAGTACTATCTCCAGGTGTTGCTGGGGATGAGCAGGAAGGGGTACCAAGTCTAGGAGATGGTAGATGGTAGTTTAAGAGGGTCTGCAGCTCTGTATTTAGTTAAGTGCTTGCATTTGAGAAAATTCAGTGGTTATCTGTACCTGTCCCTTGAGAGCCTTCTAGAGGAAAGTGGAGCTGTACAGACAGAACAGGCCCTCTGGACCTCAGCAATGCAGCATTTACTGTGACTTGTCCCTTGGTGTTTGCTAGAACTTGTGGAAAAGATGGCGCAGGAGAGAGGGGTGGACGTGGTCAGGAGTTGCACACAGGATGTCCTGCATGGCTGTGGTCTTTGGTGGCTCTGAAAGTGCTTTGGGAAAGACCCCATCCGACCCGATGTTAGGTGCCTGATGGGGTGGACCAGGACTTAGAACCTAGGGGTGCTGAAGTTATATGTGTCACTGTCAGGTGGATGTCCTGGAGTCCCAGTTCTCACAGCTGCTTCATCAGATCAATTCTACCCGTGATTTCGAAAGCATTCGACTGGCTCATGACCACTTCCTGAGCAACTTGCTGGCTCAGTCCTTCATCTTGCTGAAACCTGTGAGTAGAGCTGGTCGGTCTCCTCGCCCACTTCCAGCACGTGCTGTTCCCTTAGGCACACAGGGTAGGAGACTCATTGAGAGCTTGTCCCGATCCATTTGTAAACATTTAACTTAAAAAGTAAAAGAAAATGTTAAAAGGAAACTGAAGTGTTTCTGAATTTCTGAACTTTTATATGATAGAGGGAACAGCAATTGAGAAAAGAACTATGCATTTAACCTTCAGAAAAATTTAAAGAAATTCAGAAATATTTCTGACATTACAGAAAAACTACTGAAAAGCACAGTTCATTGTCTTTGGGATCTGTTGGGCCAGGTCAGCCAGTCATTTTGAAGTTGCTACATGGGTGTCTGTGTGTCTCTTAAGTATTGTGTCCCTGATAACAGTTGTTCTCAACTTCCATGGCACAATGAAGCCCTCTGGGGCCTGGAGCACTCAACTTAAACTCCCCAGAGTGGGGTGAGCACCTTGCTTCTTATCACTAGCAGGTCAGTTGCCAGTCAAAGATTAAAAGCAGGAAGACGAGCCGTGGATTTAACTCAGTGGCACCACACCTGCCTGGCAAGCACAAGGCTCTGAATTCAATCCCCTGTACCTGGGGGAAAGAAGCAGAAAGTCCAAAACAATCTTTGTCATTATCTCTGCCTTGCAGTGACTACTCAGTTTGCCACACCCTCCCTTGGGTTCTGGCATTTGCTACACCTGCAAGTGAGTTACACTCCAAAGGGGTCTGTGACTTGAAAACCACAACTACTGTGATAAGAGGCCATCCTTATACGGCATGAGTGCACCATGAGGAAAAGCAAAGAGAACAGGTCATGTTCATTAAATATTTATTGAGTGGAGTGCTTACTGTATGCAAGGCACTGGGAATACAGAGGTATAAGTCATGGCTCTGCCCTTAAGGAGCTCACAATCTAGTTGGAGAAACAAGACACATATTTATGCATAAATCAGTGACAGCACAGGTAGCCAAATGTACAGTACAGACAACAGCACAGAGACCTGGGGATTACCAATGCTACAGTGTGGGAAGAGCACTCCCAACAGCAGGGCTCATATGGGTATCAAAAAGAAGTGTTCTGGATGTGAAGACAGCACAGCTCAGAGGCAGGAACGCACAAGGACGAGAACGCATTTGCATGCGCTGTGTCTGAGGGTCCAGCAGGCCTTGTGGGTATTAGTGTGAGGTCAGATGTAGGGGCCAGCTGCATTTTCATGTCACAGATGTGTGTCTTCCTTCTTTTCCTAATGCCCACCCTCTTTTCTGGCCAGGTGTTTCACTGCCTGAGTGAAATCCTAGATCTCTGTCACAGTTTCTGCTCCCTGGTCAGTCAGAACCTGGGCCCACTGGATGAACGCGGAGCTGCCCAGCTCAGCATTCTCGTGAAGGTGAGCAAGCCTGATGTGGACAGCTCAGCTGTGTCCACAGGACAGGGTCAGTTTTGCCCCTGTAGGGTTCCTGATCTTTCCTCTGAGTCAGAAAGGCATTTTCCTAACCCACATACACAAATAACATGATTCAGAGATTAAACTGTCAATGTGAGTTGGTTTTCAGGTAGATGATTCACATGCCACCTCCATGTTCAAAAACATTTTCACCCTCAGTAGGTGGCTTGTTTGGCCTATGAAAGGCACCTTGGCTCTGTGCTCACTTCCCCTTCCTCTCTCCTCCCCTCCTTCCTTGAACAAGCAACACCTCTCACTGAGACTGTAGTATCATCCCCTATAATAAAAATAAGCCCTGCTGAACCGCAGTACATAACAGAATAGATTCACTTGAAACCAGCTACTAAATTTCTACTAATGAAAAGTGGTTTTGCAGAAAGCCATGCATTCTGAAGAGCTGAAACAGAGCTAAAAGTCCAGCTCCTGCAGGACCCGATAGAAGGGTGCTGCAGGAGGCCTGGTGGCTCTGGGAATTCTGAATAGGGCTGTTAAAACGGCTCCTCTGCCCTGACTCCCCAGGAGCAGGAAAGTTAAGGGCATGACAGCTGAGGCCTTAGGGTTTCTCTCTGCAGGGCTTCAGCCGCCAGTCTTCACTCCTGTTCAAGATTCTCTCCAGTGTTCGGAATCATCAGATCAACTCAGATTTGGCCCAGCTGCTGTTACGTCTGGATTATAACAAATACTACACCCAGGCCGGGGGGACTCTGGGCAGGTAGGAACGGCACTTAGAGACTGAAGACTGTGTGTGGCTGTTTAATGAGCTGTGGGCTTTAGTCATCCAAATACCCTCAGTTCTTAAACAGGGCCAGAGATACAGGAATATGTAAGCAAATTAGTGAACATTCTTTTCCAGTAAAATACATCAAAGTAAAATACTAAAACTGCTGATAGTGAGACGCGGTCATGTCCTGGGCTAAGTTATATGTCACTGTGCTGGTGCACTCCCAGGTGCCAGGCTTTGCAGGCTCAGCTTGCCCGTCTGTGAAAGGTGAGGATTTGCCCATCTGACTTGATATTTAAAACATCTCAATTCAGTGACAGTGGGTCTCTCGAGTGTGTTACTCCCTCTCATTCAAGAACTTTATCAGCCCTCCTTTCTGTCTCTGAAATGTCCCTAGGAACATTTTTCTGTGATTTCCACAGGAATCACAGAAACACTTTGAGTGTTAAAGGGACAGTACTTAGATAATGATTTATGGTTCTTCAGAGACACTCTTAGGAAAGCATGGTACTTAACGAGGCTCTTTTTTTCTTTTGTAGTTTTGGGATATGAAAACTCCTGCTTCCATAAAACAGTCAGTTTTGCTACTTCCTACCTTTGTTAAGAGAAGACTTCACACTTGGCCACCAACCAGCTCTACCCTTTCTCCTGGAAGCAGTGCAGAGGTGGTAGGTGGCTGCCCCACTCCTGGGGTACTTGGAACTCACCAGCTGAGAAGACCTGTGGGGTCACCCACTGTCCCTTATTGACATGAAAATTCTGCTGCTTCCCCTAAAAAATCTGCTGGGTAGGTTCACAGTAGTTCTAGTAATCATTTACTGTGTGCCTTGGTATAATTCGAAGTGTGGGAGATACAGCAGCAAACACATCAGAAAGTTGAGTATTTTGTGGTTGGTATATAAAAAAGAAATTATGAACAGTCTGGCTGCTGAATATCACCACCAAGTAAGAAAAACACTGGAAAACAGGCCTTCCTTCCCCTCATCTCAAGTACCGACACCTGCAGGGATTATCTTTCCTCTTCTGGAAATGGATGACTAAAAGTCTCTCACCCTCAAGGGTCTTCAAAACTATGAACCTGAAGGATTTGGTAGTAAGTGCCAATTCTTTCAGACAAGAAAAAGGGCATCTGTAGCTAAGGAGAATATAAAACATTTCCACTATAGAAAAAAATGATTAATGTTCATATCAGTGTGGACAAAATACTCACTGAACTACCTCAAATTTGGGGTAAAAAATGCAAGTTGTAGCCTCAATGTGTAGTCACTGAACCTGGTTTTCTCTTCTGGCGCAGACTGTGAAACCCTTAATCCTCCTCTAGCTAGCTGTGACTATATAAGACCCTTCCACAGCTGCCACTAGAGCAGGGCTTGGCATCCATCATCTGCTGTGTGTTTCTGTTCCCAGGGTCACTGAAACAGCCACAGGGAAGCCTCCCTTGGCTGTGACTGCAGACACTCCAGACAGCCCATCCAACCTGAAAACTCTAAACACCTGTTGGGAGGAGGAGAGGATATTAACGTGGATGGCTCTGGGGGCAGGGAAGGGAAAGCTCTGGCAGCTGCGACGGCAGCAGTCACAGCTGACTGGGTCCCTGACCAGAACGCTTGGCATCCCTCTAACCCAGCAGAGCCACTGTCCGCTGACGCTTACTGCAGCTAGTGGGAGGAGCCAGGGTCCACTGTCCAGGGTGAGCCCAGCTCAGAGGGGCTGTTCCACTCCACTTCTGGCCCAACAGTCTGGCCCCTCGCCTGCTTTAAAATCAAGTGTTTGGGACAACACCATTTTACACAACTTATTGACAGTGATGCCAAAACACAAGTTCACTGTGAGCTGTGCTGAAGAGAACAAAGCTACTGAGAAGCACAGAGAAAGTCCTATGTTTGGCCTGTTCTCTGAGATCAAGCTCAAAGAAAGATAAGTCCCAGTTACTACAACCAGAGAGATTCAACATTTATTTTATCATAAAAGTCCAGCAAATAAAACTATATACAAGATCCATGCAAAGAATCCAGTTACACACAAGACACATTTAAAACCTGTTTAAAACACAATCTCCACAATAGTAGGGAATAAAACCATAAAGACCAGGTATCTTTAGTGAGAAATATAATTGTGTTTGTATTTTGGATGCTGCTTGAATCCAATTCTCTCCCCAACAATGAGGCACTGGATCACCCATTCTTGTGACACCACAGGCAGCTGCAACGCTTCGGCACACTTCAGCACGGAGGCTGGGCACGAGGGGTCTGTCACCACCACGTCAAACACCCCTAGAGCAATATCTGTAGGGTGCAGGGAAGGGAATGAGGAAAGGACATTCAATTCAGTCCTCCATACAAAGACAGTAGTGCCTTCTTTTCCTTTTTTTTTTTGGTAGTACTAAAGGTTGAACTCAGGACCTCACACTTGCCAAGGAGATGTGGTGTCACTGAGCTACATCCACATCCCAAGGGGTGCTTTCCTGCCAGCACAGCCCATTTTGCCCAGACTGAAACCCTATTATGGCAAGCACAACTGAGTAAAACAGTGATCAATAGATGGTGACCATGGAGAGAAAAACCTAAATACACCAAGGAAAACCAGTAAAACGTGAATAGCCCGCTGCTTTAGTCCTGTCTACTCACCTCCTGAAGAGAGTACTCTTACATATGGGTAAGGACCACCTGTCAGGACTGACCTGTGACAAGCCAGGAGCTACAGATCTAGGATGTCCATGGGGCATGACAAAGCACATAATGCACAGGTACCTTTGTTATGGGCACTTGAATGGTGCTGCTTCACAGAGGCTGCGCCCCCAGTCATGAGGATCTCAGACCAGAGCTCCAGGAAGTTCTGCTGCTGATCTGACACCAGGAGAACCTTCAGATTCTGGAAAGGGTTTTCCCGGGGTTGCCTGTGAAAAAGTCAGAGGCAAAGCCCTTTGGAACTGGGAAGGACTGAGTTGTACAGATAATACCCAGCACACAGCCCTCACACAAAGGGTCTCACGTGCAGCAGGACAGTTTCCTATCTCAGCCTCCCTCCTGTGAGTGAGGTACACTCTCTGGGATTCTGGACCTATGATCTACCATTCTGATTCCATGTTTGTCCAGGGACTGGCAATAATCCAAATCATGTTCCTGAACCTTGTTTCTTCTTTTTAAACATTTGCTTGAAACTTAGCTCCCCATACTTACAGGTTGGGAATACTGACCCTACATAACACAAATCCTCACACATTTTCAAGATTCCTTCCTAATTAAAGTAAACTTAGAAATAAATGAACTGTTGACATTTCAGACCCACTTGAATCCTATTACTGAGCCCCCAGTTATTGCAGTTTCTAATTCTCTCACTTGGATTCTCCTTCCAAAAGCTCACTGTCTTCCTATTGTTATCAGTTCAGCTCTAAATGCACTCCTAAATACTCACCAATCCAAAATTCTCTGTTCCTCAAGGCTGTACCCAGCTGGCAACAGATAATTGCGGTAGTTTTGGAGCTGGTTAGCGTGGCAACTGTCATGAACCCAGACATGAGACACACAAGGAATCCCGCTAGCAAGGCACAAGAAATACTTCCGGGTTCTACAATGCTGATCAGCAATTAGGAGACACTGGTAGGCCGCGTTACACTGCAAGAAAAGGCACAGAGTCAGTGGGTCTGGTGATGTCTTTGGGCATTTAAGAACAGCACTCTGGTGAACTAGAGAGAGCCACACCCAAAACAGGAGTATCCTAGGATGTTACTCTCAATGCAAGACCAGTAATGGCACCACTGCCCTAGATATTTTCTGACTCACTCTCAGCTTTCAAAGGGCTGAGTCCTCAAGGGACAGCCAGAATCTGCAACACTGGGCTGGGGATTTAGCTTAAGTAGTACCGTGCCAACCTTGGACATACAAGGGCCCAAATTCAATTCCCGGTACCGCCCCCCACAAAAAATTTAAAAAAATCTGCAACACTAATGTGTGGGAATTTCTACTGAACATAAATTTCAATCTGCATTTGTCCCACAACAGAACCACAGTCATTAACGAATTCACAGTTCCAACACCTCTTCCTGTTTTCATGAAACAACTTTCTGACCATTCCCAGCCTCCTAAAACCTCTGGCTACGTTATCCAAATTCTCAAGACTAAGGCCTCTTCTTGGTATAGAAAGTTGGCTTTTTCATTTTCACTCAAGGCAGCTGCACAAAAAAAAAAGCCTGACCTGGGCTTCATTGAAATCTTCAAGGATGTAGCCAGCTCCTGCTCTCAGCTGGGATTCCGTGTACTGTTTGTTGAAAGGAGGAATTTCTAAAAATTCTGTATTAAAAAAACAAAGAAAAATGAGCGAGTTGGGTTCCCTCTGCCACATCTCACACCCTTCTCCACAGCAGTGTCCAACTGCTCCGGGTTTCCTCGGAGCTCAGCAAGAAACCAGTCTGGAGACCACAAGAAGGAACAAGGGCAGGAGAGATGGAAAGATGAGGATGCAAGGCGGTTCCATGCCTGAAAATAGCAATGGCTCCCACAAAAGTGTTGGCTGGGGAGCTGATACCCACCATCCAGGAGCCCTGCTGGGTCCCCCCTCCATCTTTTCTGCTGCACAGAAAACCCAATTCCTCTACTTCTGCTTTCTATGGAGATGAAGAATGACCAGTCATCACTTTTTTTTTTTTTTGAGACAGGGTCTCGCTTTGTAGTTCAGGCTGGCCCTGAGGTCACTGTGTAACCCAGGCAAGCCTTGAACTCAGCAATCCTCCTGCCTCTGCCTCCCAAGTGCTGGGATTACAAACTTGAGCCACCAAGCCCGGTGTCTGTGGTATGAGGTACCGACTGCCAGTGAGCGTACCACGCCCAGTAATGTTGTATGTGGTTACCGGGGATTGAACCAGGGACCTTGCACTTGCAAGGCTGGTACTGGAACCACTGAGCCAAATCTCCGGCCCCTCATCACTTTTTATATATATGCCTTCCAATTCCTACTTCAGCTCACTGTACCCCTTGCATACTAAAACCTGATAAACCAGAATGCACAAGGTTAATATTTTAAAATGTAACTAAGATTGCCAGGCGTGGTGGCTCATGCCTGTAATCCCAGCACTCGGGAAGCAGAGGCAGGAGGATTGCTGAGTTTGAGGCTTGCCTGGACTGAGTGAGCTCAGGGCCAGCCTGAACTACAAAGCGAGACCCTATCTCAAAAAAAAAAAATGTAAGATTAATCAGGTTTCAACCTTTCACGGAAAGTCATCTAGCACTGTTGGTCTGGAAGGACCTCAGGACACTGAGCACCACAACTGCTGGTCTTGAGGCCAAGGGAGGTGGGAGATGAGGCTGAAGCTGGAATGACTCTAGGCAACTAGAAATTGCTTCTTTTGACCAGGTATCTAATTTGACCTTGTTTTCTTGTCACCTGCTCATCTCATATATTAAGACATTTTCAAAAAGTCATTAGAGTTTCTAATGAGGCACTATAGGAAATTAACCTTTAATTAAAATTTTATCACCATAAAAAGTCCAAACTAGCACACAATGTTCAGTGCCAGGCCCCTTCCCCTTTCCCTCATTCCCCGGGGGAAGCTGGTTCAGCCAGCCCTTGCAGAGATGCCCTCAGTGCCATCTTTCCCTGCTGGAGCCATGCAAGTAGCAATGAAGGCCAGTCCCTGGCCAGTCGCCTAGCTGAGGTACAATGTGGCCAGCCTGTTCACTCATATTCCTTTTTTCTTGATTCAGAATTCTTTACATTCTGGAAAACTTAAACTAGAAATTAAATGGCTATAAGAAATTCAGAATACAATTTTGTCAAAGGATCCTCTTGGTGCAGTGGCACCTCGGTTCAGGAATTTTGCTCATTTCACAGTTCTGGAAAAGACAGCCACATTTGTGTTCAGGTGGGGAAGATGGCTGAGAAGCCAGGCACAATAAGGAGTTTGTTTTTTGTTTTGTTTTGTTTTTTGCTTTTGAGACAGAGTCTTGCTTTGTAGTTCAGGCTGGCCCTGAAGCTCACTATATAGCCCAGGCAAGCCTGAAACTCAGCAATCCTCCTGTCTCTGCCTCCCAAGTGCTGGGATGACAGGCGTGAGCCACCACACCCGGCACTGTGGTATGTGGTACTGATGGCTGGTAGGCATGAGTCATCACACCCAGCATTGTATGTGGTTCCCAGGATCGAACTCAAGGCCTTACACTTGCGAGGCAGGCGCTGGAACCACTGAGCTAAATCTCCAGCCCATGTCTACCAGGATTGCTTTGAAGAAACATTCACTAAGGAATTCTGTGAAAGTTGTCTATAAATCAAGAAGTCAAACCAATTTTTACTTCCTTGACCAAGTTCCCAGCTGCCCCTTCCCCAGGGGGACCAAAGCTCATAAACTGAATGGAAAGGAAAAAAGTACACATGTCAGCTCTAAGGGCTTCCTAGGCCTTACCTTCCTCTTCCTCACTGCTTCCTGTAGGAAGATCTGGCAGTTTGGAGCGACTGGCCAACTTGTCGCTTGTTGTGGCCATGGTGAGCAGAAAGGCATAGCCCAAAAACAAAGTCTTGTTGAGGGGCAAAGGGCCCCGCTGCTCCTCCAGGATACAGGATTCAGCTGCATTATCTCCACTGTCACAGGGGCTCACGAATTCTGCCCCGACCGCACCTGAGATAGACGAAGCATGGTCACCAGACAACAAAGACCCCTCTCTGCCCACAGCCCTCGCACCTGATGGATGCACAGGCCATGTCCTGATGAGGTTTTCTGAGCTAATACCCGAAGAACAATACCACAGCCAATCCCTGGACATGACCAACAACCTGGAACTAATTACAATGGAGAAAAATTTACAGTTTTAATTTTACAGTAACAATATACATTTTCATAAATGAAAATCAACTAGTATTGCTTTTTATAGCCAAACCCAATACTTCCCAAACTTCCCAGGTCAGCTAAAAGACAAACAGTAAGAGTGCAAAGTATTTGGAAATCTTCAGGCTACTTGTGCTGCCTAGTGCTTGGGTTTCTTCCAGGGTAAGTGATATTTTGAAGCAGTCTTTTAAAAAAATAAACAAAAACATAGTCTCCCTCCCAAAAAAGAAAACTTATTAGAACTCTAATGGGGATGTCCCACACTTCATCTCTGACCTTCTTAGGAATGGTGCAGAGAATACTCAGTAGTCAAGCAGAGACAACACATCAAAATACCTTGCCCTCAGCTGTCCCAGCTTCCAGCACCTGAGGAGGTAAGTGACCCAGCCACTCCAGGACTCCCAGACACCCGTGCCAGATGTGCCCCAGTGAGTCCCTGAGCAGAGAATGGGTACCTGACCTGGAGAAGCTGAATCATGGGCTCGCTAGGAGGCTAAGATGACAGCCAGGTCATGCATGCCTCCCTACAACAAAACCAGCAACAAAAGGACAGTCTTAGAGGCAGAATGACGCTCATGGGCACGCAGCTGAACTTCCCAGTCAACACCGATCTAATCCTGGTGTATTTTGTCACCTTGGGACAGTTAAACATTCTGTACCTTGGCTTCCTCAACTGGAAAACAAAGTCTAGGACCTGTAAGTCAAGAGATCATACATGCGATAGTATGTATTTAGCAGTTAGGCTCAATGTCTCACACTAAATACACAGTAAAGATACTGTTTTTTGGTTTTGTTTTATTTTTTTTGAGACAGGATCTCGCTTTGTAGCTCAGGCTGGCCCGGGGCAGGGTGGGGGGCTCAATGTCTCACACTAAATACACAGTGAAGATACTGTTTTTTGGTTTGGTTTTGTTTTTCGAGACAGGATCTCACTTTGTAGCTCAGGCTGCCCCTGGGCTTACTATGTAGCCCAGGCAAACCTTGAACTCAGTCAGCAGTCCTCCTGCCTCTGCCTCCCGACTGCTGGGATGACCGGTGTAAGCCACCATGCCTGGCACTGTGACATGAGGTTACCAGGGATGGAACTCAAGACCTTGCGCTTGCCAGGCAGATGCCAGAACCACTGAGCTAAATCCCCGGCCCTAAAAACCATTTTTAAATGCAACAAACACTGTAGGAGGGAGATGCCACAGCCCATGCAGGAAACAAAAGGACTCTGGTGCTAGAACTTAGTCACATTAACATGTCAGCAATGTGGCCAGCGTGACACAGGGTGAGGGCTTTGCCTCCATTTCTGGAACCCAGAGCAGCTAGGTCTGATCATGATAAAGATCCCATAAGCACTGGGCTGCTTCCTCTCTCACACAGAGGAGCAGCTGGGAAGGGGCTGAATGGATGACACTGAGGAGAACAGAGGCCCAGGCTAAGTGTAGCCTTTTCCCAGGAAGCCTGAGAGACCCTGAGCAGGAGAGAGAAGAGCAGATTCCAGGAGCCTGAAGATGGCACAGGCAAAACCCTGTGCCTGTTTGGATTCTTGTGGAAGGCCAGCCTGCCATTCCCTCCAACAGCCTATACAGGAGCCAAACTATGTGAACAAACTATGGTCCGTCTATCCCCAGTGGATTCTGCCCAGAGGCCACGAGGACAAGAGCCAAGGTAAAGCAAGCACACCCATGGCTTAGAGGCCCTGACTGTACAGGCAGGACAGAGGGCCGATGGTCACATAATAGGCTCCGTCATCCAGCAGCTGACCCTCATCCTGCTACAGTGTGAGAAAGGCAGGTGAGGGAGCACTCACCAGGCTTCATGGCGGCAGACTTTCGCCCTCGCTTGGCAGGGGACCGGTCCTCTTCAGAAGTGATAAGCTTTCTCTTGCCTGAGGGAACTCCCACGGAGGCCCTAGGGCTTTCTGTAACCTTCCGGGTGGGGGTCGTGCTGCTGCTGCTGCTGGAGGTGGTAGGAGTGGCTGGGGCTGATGTGCTGACGTTACTGCGCCGCTTCCTCTTACCTTCCACCAAATTGTCTATGGTGTAAGTCAAAGCATGTCACATCAGTGGAGGGCCCGAGGACCTGAACTCCAGACACCAGACAGAGCCTGACCTGGAACCACAGTGGTTTTTTTCCCACTCCCAGAGGGACAAAAGTCTCATTTTTCAGACAGTATTTCATGTTCTAATCTTTGCTATAGCCAAGATGTGCTTGGTCCACGATACAACTAGGACGACAGGAAAGACCCTACAGACTTACTGTTCGGTCCTGGGAAGGAAACAGGTAAGGCAGTAGCCTAGGAAGTGACAGTTCACTTTCTGATTAGCCACACAGAGGACAAACATCACTGGTAGCTTGACAAATCTCCTTCATCAAATGCAGAGGCCCACAGGTACCACCCATACAGCAAAGGTCTTACCTAAACTGATGTCTGCCGCCTTTGTAAGGGGCGTCACTGCCTCGTATGGACCAAGCCCATACTGCTCTCTCAGTCTGTTTCCTTGCTCCAGAGACAAGATGACAGCCATTCGTTTATACCACTTCCTCTGGCCTTCTTTCTCAATGCTGTAGTATAGCTCCCCAGACTCCTTCCTATGCCCTTTTACCACTCCTGCAAATAAAAACATAAAAGCCTGCTGTTGTTTTAGGCTATGTAGCACCTACTCTGCAAAGCAGGCCAGAGTCAGGGCACCTAGAGTCCCAACAGTAGGCTGCATGTTAGTGTTCAACAGAATTCAGGGTGTCAATCCCAAATGCTGACACCTAGAATGCACACAGCTACTACTTTGGGTTTGGGACCAAAAAGATTCCACAACAGGGGGGCAGTATTTAATAAAATAATTTAAAGCTTCCTGAGGCCCGCCTTACAGGAGGTTTGTCTTGGCACAGGTTCACCTGGGTGAAGAATAACATCATTCTGAGACAGCATGTGTATACGGATATTTGTTGTGTATACAAAATCAGGATAGAGCTAGAGCAAAGAAAGGGATGAAAATATCCTGTCCTTTTTAACCTACCCTCCCTATTATCTACTTCCTTGCTCTTGCTGTGACTCAGAGCCTGAAGATAAGGCCTTGATGTTCTGGGAACACAAGATATGGCCTGAAAGGAAACTGGGCTAGAACTCAGCAGACCTGAGTGTTGGCTAACCTGCTAAGTGAACTTGCCTGTGAAGAAAACACTGAAAAGACAATACTTTATTTCTCTGTAGTAATCCATAAACAATACACTATGCACACAATACATGCAACATAATAAGGCTTTACTATTAATATTTTTTCATTCATCTTGCCTATTTGCTTGTGCTTGAATGAAGACCTAAAATACATCAAAATACCTCATTGAGGAAAAGAATACCAAGGACAAAGTACACATTGGTTCTTTGCAATCCCTCCCCTTGCTTGTTCATCCGTAACTTACATCTCTATCACCAAACTATATCACAAAGACTACCTCAAAAGGACAGGAAACCCACAGTCACAAAAGAGAAACGAAGAGCTACGAGAGCCAGAAGGAGCATGGTGCTGACATTCGGAGAAAAGCTCAGTGAGTCAAGCACAGAATCCCTATCCCAGGACACTGAACTATCTGGCTGAAAAAGGGCCCAATGTGGACCTCCAGGAGTGGCTTTATCCTTAAAAGAAAAGCTAATGAACACATTTGATACATACAAGCTATGAACCCCAGGCCATAATGTGGTGCTCCTATGGAGCCACACAAAGCCAATGGTGTCATTGAAACTGTTTAACAACAACAGCTCATGGAATTCCAGGAACATGGCACTTCAGAACTATAACACGAATACGTGCTTGTCCCTGATGTCCCAACCCATGTTCAGAGATAACCTCAGGAAGTCTGATAAATAACAAACTGCACAAATAGGTATTTTCAAATTCACTCACAGAAAGAAGAGAATGTAAGTCAAAGAACTACCACAAGGAACAATAAACACACAAAATCCCGCACCAATACCAACCAGAAAACTGTGGCCGTCAGATCGCAAACTGCACTAACCACCTCTGCCTACACAGCAGTCCCTGTCTCCATCAGTTCCTGTACCCACTGAGTATGTGGCAGGTTAACTCAGTGAGAAAGAATAGAACGTGTAAGGCGATCACCAACATGTAAAATGGAGAATACAACAAAGCACCACCTTAACCGCTAATCATCAGTGAAGCCTGCCAATGTCAAACACCTTCTTCATCCCCAGGTAGATATGGGAAAGGCTCTGTACCTCCGTGGCATTAAAAACTCTTAACTCCAGTCAACAAGAAGACATGTGACAAATCCAAACTCAGGAACATTTATAGGTAGCTGACCAGTATTTCTCAAAACTGTCAAGAAGAAAAACTGGAAGTCAAGAAAAACAAAAAAACCAAATTGTCACAAATGAGACTAAACCAAAGGAGACACAAAGACTAAAAGTAACGAAGGGTCTGGATCAGGGCCTGGAATTCAAAAGGAAATCCAGGAAAATCCAAATCCTAATCTGGAGTCAATCGTAAAAACTCAATGTGGCTTCTCACTTTAAGATGCTAAGAATAGGGAAAGTGGTATGAGGCATTCAAAGGAACTCCCTGTACTGGCAGCATCTGGAAGTCTGATGTTGCTCTGAAATAAAAACATTATCTAGAAGCAAGCATCAAATAAAAAGCCAGCAACAAGAGTAGGTAATACGGCAGAAACGGTGTCTCTGACTTATAGCAGAGCAGTGTGAACAGCCCTGATACAGCAACTCAGGCCACTTCCTTTATTTATTTTTTTTAGTTTTCTTGTTTTGTTTTGTTTTTTTTGAGACAGGGTCTCACTTTGTAGTTCAGGCTGGCTCTGAACTCACTTTGTAGCCCTGGCTGGGCTTGAACTTGCACCAGTCCTCCTGCCTCTGTCTCCAGAATGCTGGGATTGAAAGTGGGGCACCGCACCCAGGATTGTGATATGTAGTTACCAGGGATCAAACTTAGGACTTTGCGCTTGCCAGGCAAACGCCAGAACCACTGAGCTAAATCCTTGTCCCAGGCTGCTTCCTTTGTTACCTGCACTGAAGTACTCATCCTCCGAGAGGGCAGTCACCTCCGTATCCAGCGGGATGGGGTCACATAGGAGAATGTCTTTGCCCAGCACATCACATTCATACCCATCATCAAAAAGCAGCTTGTACTTCCCAGCTCCCACATCTCTGGTGATTTTCCCAGAGTAGAAATAGCCATTGGAGGACCATTTGGCTACAACACGGAGACCAACAAAGCTGTTCCCTGGAGAGGATGCATCTAAGCCATCCGAGGAGCCAGCCGCAGCCTGGAAAGGTATCTCTGGAGAGTCACTGCGACGCAGAGCACCACCACCCACATCTGCTCTTCTGGTAGTGTCTGGTATACGGGGCAAAATTCGCGTGAAGGATTTGTCGTCTGGTGACATGCTGGGGGAAATGTCTTCTATGCCCACTGGGCCAGGTGCAACTGCTTCTCTAAAGAGATGTAAGAACAGAGAGCAATGGGAACCAGCCAACGGAAGTGCACACCCATGGACTCTCCCCTTCATCCCATCACAAGAGCCCTCTGCCCTCTGCCCACCTACAATCAGCATGGGGTCCTCTTCTCCCTCCTGACACCCATGTATTCTCTACTTCCGTCTCTTCTACTTCCCTTATTTCTAACAAGTCGTGGGCTGCATATTAACTTGCACAAGCTGGGTACCTGGTTCCAGTTGTCCGAGAAGGCGGACGGCCCCTTCGCCCACGCCCGCGAGGCGTGCCTGGAGCCTTCCCTCCCTGTCTGATGCCAGGACCTGCATCACCATCCTCCTCACACACCAGTGGCCCTGTCTGACTGAGTCCTTTCCTAGGACTAGAGAACAAGACAGGTTAGGGTGATAGCCCTGCTACTGGATCCCTCCCCCAGGGCTTCTCACTACACGCCCAGGCTGTGTGCTCAGCTTCTAGGGCAGTGGAAAGGGACAGTAAGTTAAGGACATCCTTCTGCAGGAAAGACTACTCCATCCTGACTGCTTCCTACTGCTGCTTTCAACAGCACACCCATTTCTACCCTCTACTTCAACTTCTGAAATAACTAAAAAAAAAGCTAGGAGATACATTGAGTTGTGGTCACCACCCCAAACTTCCTTCCATACCACAGACTACTGGGGTTGTAGGAACATGTGCCCAGCACTGCCAAAGCCCCTTACCTCTGTTTTTTACCATCTCTCAGGGGCTCCTCTGACAACACAGTCTACTTCCCACTGGTTTCCTAACACACCACCCCAACCAGGAGAGGAACAAATGAAGAAGGGATGCTGTAATCTGAAGGACATTCCTTCACACCCTTTTGTGTGATATTAAAATCTCAGCAACCCTGCCCTTGCTGTGGCTCTCTGGAGACCCTATCTGCACCTCAGTTTTCCTGGGCCTCCACGGGAGCTGGGTAAAGCAAAATCTGTAGGTTCCGTCCCGCTAGTTTTCCCCTTGAGTGGTCCGGCTCCTCTCCCTGAGCTGCCACTGCTGTGCAAGGCTGAGAGACTTGTCCCACTTGACGTGCGGTGCAAGCTGGATGCCTTGGAAGAGAAGGAGCTGATATCCCCAAGGTCCCCTGAAGAGCCCCCCGTCTGTGAGGGGGATACTTCGGTCTCACACTCCTGACACTCCACAATTGGCTCCTCGGTCTCCTGCAGGAAGAAATGGATAAAGAAGCTAAAAGACATCACACTAACATAATGTTAAAGTGATAGCTGGAAAATTCCAGATGACAATAAAATTTCAACTCAGAAAGGTAAGAATCAGGTGAAAACTTTGTAAATAACAGAAATGAGGGCTAGGAGAGCAGCTCAGTCTGAGAATAATGGAAATGTTCCACACTTATTTTGAATAGTGGTTACATAAAAATGCAAAAGCCCACAATCCCTGCTACTTGGAAAGCTGAGGCAGGAAGACTGTAAATTTGAGGTCAACCTGGGCAACAGAGTAAGCTGACCCCATTTCAAAAAATAAAAGAAAAAGTTAAAATCCACTAACCTGGGGCCAGAGATTTAGCTCAGTGGTTCCAGCGCCTGCCTCGCAAGCACAAGGCCCTGAGTTTGATCCCAGTAACCACATACAATGCTGGACATGGTGACTCACACCCACCAGCCAATAATCCCAGCACTCAGGAGGCAGAGGTAGGAGGATTGCTGAGTTCCAGACTTGCCTGGGCTACATAATGAGCTGAGGGCCAGCCTGAACTACAGAGAGACACCTTGTCTCAAAAAAAAAAAAAAAAAAAAAAAAATCCACTAACACTTCCTTGTCATCCCAGCACTCAGGAGGCAGAGGCAGGAGGATTGAGTTTGAGACTTCCCTGGGCTACACAGTCAGCTCAGGCCAGCCTGAACTACAAAGCGAGACCCTGTCTGAAAAAAACAAAGAATGAAAAGAGGGAAACCTCTATACCAAGCTAGGTTAAATTATCTTTTCATTGGACAAATTCAGAACCTTTGACTGTCAGCAAGGACTCTAACCCAGAAGAAAGTAGGCTGAATGGGGAAATGATGGAACATCATTAACAGCAGGCAGCATTACATGTTTTATGATATTAGTTATTTTATATACCTTTCAATAAATGATCAACACAATAGAAAATTATAAGCAAAAACAGACTACAAATGTATTGCTATTAAAATCACCAAAATAGGGCCGGAGGGTTAGCTCAGTGGTTCCGGTGCCTGCATCGCAAGCGCAAGGTCCTGAGTTCGATCCCCGGTAACCACATATAATGCTGGGCGTGGAGACACGCCCACCAACAATCAACACCGCATACCACAATGCCGGACGTGGTGGCTCACGCCTGTAATCCCAGCACTCGGGAGGCAGAGACAGGAGGATTGCTGAGTTCACGGTGGCTTGCCTGGGCACTATAATGAGCTCAGGGCCAGCCTGAACTACAAAGCGAGACCCTGTCTCCAAAAAGAAAAAAAAAATCACCAAAATAGAAGTTTTTGGCATGGATAGCCCTAAAACATCAAACTGACTTCCTCTCACAGTACACCCTGACAGGCTGGTCATGGCTGCCTGGAATTCAGTTTTTAAGAAGCTGTCAGAGGGCAAATCCTAGGCTTGGTGGGGAAACTTCTAGATTCAACCAGAAAACATCTGAATTTCCAATACACCCCAAAATCCACAATGCTGTCTCTACTTCCCCAGTGCACTTCACAACCCCAGCAGCTCTTTGCTGAACAGGCTCCTCACCTCCTGCTGCCTGAACTGTGCTCTTCCCATCCTTTGTGTCAACCACCGACATCCTCCAATTAACTCTCCTGCATGAAGAACTCATACCCTCAGTGCTGTCCCCCTTCTACCAGCACTGTCAGTGGCTGATATTTAGTAGGTGGTTCATTCACCAATTTCCAAGTCTCTTGAGCTGATTACCAATAAGACTGTCCTCAACGTAACATTAGCACATTCCCAGGGTCACACTATACCTCTCCAAAGGGTGCATCATAAAGGGCCACACTCCAGTCACCTTCTCCTGGCATCTAGCTCAGTAGCTCTGACTGAACCTAAGCAAGCACAAGTGGCAGGCACACATGACTAAGGCAGGCGCCATGGTCCCAGGCTTCTGGTCAGCTTCCTCTCTGTAGCATAGCCATGTCTAGGCAACATCCTCAGGCTATCTCAGTTGGAGAGTAACCCCAAATTTGAAGCAAGAGCCAGCCTAGCCATCTCTCCTACTGTCCAGAAGTCATGGCTGCTACTCGCAGCACAAGCAAGGCCCAAACTCTGTGTCAGACTGGTATAGCCTTTTCAGTGTTTACTTGTGTTCCCGTGTTTGTCCTATAGGCCATGTGAAGACAAAGATTTTACCCATCTTTCTTCTGGATATAGTCCCAAAATCTAGCATAGCAGCTATCACAATGAGGCCCTCAGCTAAGCTTGGTGGCACAGGCCTATAACCCCAATAGTCTGGAAGGTTGAGGCATGAGGATCACAAGTTCAAGTCCAGCCTGGGTAACATAGTTAAGACTTTCATAATATCACAAAAAAGAACTGGAGATGAAGCTCAGTGCAAGGCCCTGGGCTCAGTTCTCCTTACTGAGGAAAAAAACCAAAAAACAAAAAAACTGAAACTCTTGATAAATTTTTACTGAATAAAGAAATTTCTCTATTAAACAGTACCTGATTTCAGCCTTCTATTATTTGGCCTGCTTAGGAATCAAACTCTTCCCCTCCGCTGAAAACTTTACATTTAGCAGCTCACTATGGTCCCTCTACGCATTTATATATGTTTTCCCCTTCTTCTCTCAATCCCTACCACAGTGTACTATCTTGACACTCACTATCTCTTACCTCAACTATGACTCTGATCTCGATCCACTGCGACCTTTGATATTCCCAACATGAAATCTAAGGATCTCACTTCTTCCCAAAAATTCTTTAAAGGCTCCCATCATGCGGCAGATCAAAATACTGAACCTCTTCTCTTTGGTACACAAAGCCCTTGTGCTCTTGGCCGTTACCAACCTTGACAGCACCCTCTCACCCTCCCCTCCCTTGTCCTGCACGTTCTTGCTCCTGAGCTGATAATCGAGCATAACACTGTCCACTGTCCATTCGGGCTCAACGCTCCCCCCACCCCCACAGCCCTCAGCACTGTCTGGCACGCTCATCAAGTATTGCACCATGAGCCTCTGGGCCTCCCACAGACCAGCCTGTATACTCCCCAGCCCAGCATGTCTTCCACACCCCCATAACAGCAGGGAGGATGGGCTGAACTTGGCTAGAGAATGGCATCTCTGCCTCCATTTCCACAGCCCTAGAGTCTGCCACAACGTTGGTAACACAGAAAAACAAAGAAATTGCTGGCAAAAAAATGAACACTTTTTTTTTTTTTTTTTTTGAGACAGGGTCTCGCTTTCTAGTTGAGGCTGGCCCTGAGCTATGTATCCCAGGCAAGCCTCAAACTCAGCAATCCTCCTGCCTCTGCTTCCTGAGTGCTGGGATTACAAGCATAAGAAACCATAACCAGCACTATGGTTTATGGTACTGACTGCTGGTAGGTGTAAGTACACCTGGTATTGTGATATGTGGTTACTGGGGATCAAACTGAGGACCATGCACTTGCAAGGCAGGCGCTGGAACCAATGAGCCCAATAAATAAAGTCTTTAAAAGATGACCAATAAAATAGGAATTACAAGAGATGAGAGAAGAGGAAGTTCATTATTGTTTCTTCTCCTTCCCAGAACAGGGACAGCTTTACACATGTGGGTATTTCCCAGAGTTCTCTGGTCTCAACCCACCCCCCTCCACACCCTGTATACTTCTGTGTGGGTCGCTCACCCCTAGAATGCTTCTGTGCACTGCAGGCCTTGACAGCCTCTTTCCTGTATCTCACAGATGTAAGGCCTTAAGTGTCCAACTTGGAAGTTTTCTCCACATTCAGAAAGACCACCAGAATCCTTCCCACTAAGCTGCATCATTCTCATGTCTCTGTTCACGGACTAAATAATTTTAGGCAGATTACTTCCACTTGCTATGAGAAAGATGGCACTGGGAGCACAGTCGCAAGTATTAAATAAGTTAATTCACTGAAGTTCTGATAATTCCAATTAGAATGTCAGTGCTCCATAAACAGTCTCTAGTATGTTACTTAATTACTGCAGTGTTTCCCAAAGTATAATCAACAGGGCAGTGGAAGGAGGACCTCTCTCAGAGGTGTTGTGCTTGCCTATCATGTACAAGGCCCTGGGCTAGTCCTCAACACTTCAAAAGCCAAAGTGGCCATTATTTTAATAAATGTTCAATAGTTAAGTTTGAGAAGTGTGAGGTTAAACAATAAAACCTGTCTTCACTAGAGGATTTCTTAGAACCTTTAATGTGGTACTATTGAATTTCCATGATGGTAATGGTGGTGGCAGACTTTAACTGCAAAATTACTTAGCACCGTGGAACTCCAGCTGCCTCCCAGACTATTTAATAGGACTGCTACTTCCAGAAATATCCTTTAGACACATTACATGAAGTGATGTGTGTAATGTTCAGTATAGTACACTGCCACAGAGTCCAATGTGAACTATGGCAGTTACCAAATCTTTCATGAAGGAAAATTCTTTGCAAAAATGTTGGGTCCAGGGCTGGAGATTTAGCTCAGTGGTTCCAGCACCTGCCTCACAAGCGCAAGGTCCTGAGTTCGATCCCCAGTAACCACATACAATACTGGGCGTGGAGACTCACGCCCACCAGCAATCAATACCACATACCACAGTGCCAGGCATGGTGGCTCATACCTATAATCCCAGCACTCAGGAGGCAGAGACAGGAGGATTGCTGAGTTCAAGGCTTACCTGGGCTACATAGTGAGCTCAGGGCCAGACTGAACAACAAAGCAAGACCCTGTCTCAAAAAAAAAAAAAAGAAAAAAAGAAAAAAGAAGATAAGTTAGCATTTAAAAAATATTTCCAAAATTTGATATATAATAAAGAATAAAAAAAATTTCTCAAACATCAAATACTATCTAGTATGAAAGCTAGAAGGCCCATTATTAAACAATAGAAATAACAGGTTCCATTTCAGGCAACTATCAATCTGAGAATTCTCCCTAAGCACGTTCTACTTGGCAGAACCACAGAAAAGTGCCTGGGTAAAGGAAATCGAAAAAAAGAAGACAACAGTTTTGCCTCTTTTCTACAATCAAATGGTCCCAGATCTTAATGTATATACAATAAAGATCTCAATTCTTTAATTCTCGAAAATTAATCAGAAAGTCAGCATACAGTTCTATTAACAATCATCAATAAATGCTAATAATATGCTGACAGTGGAAATAAGCCCCCAACAGATCCCATTGAAAAAATGAAGTCCAGCTCATTCCAACAGACCCGCCACCTATGAATGGAGGTCAGAAAAGAACTCAACACATAAACATGGAAATACATGAGAGGCAACGAGAAAAAATGTGCATCTAATAGAGGGCTCCAAACTTCATTTCCATTTCTGTGAACATAAAATATATAAACATTTTATATATGAGATTAGAGATTCATTAATCTGTTCTCCACAGAAGAATAAAAGATGAATGGCCAGAGGTGAAAAGATGTGCCCACAGCTGGAGGAAACAAGAGCACAGGACTGCTCTTTTCTAACTCAGTTCTGCCTTTCTTTAAAAAAAAAGTAGGGAAACAAAGAGTTCCCAGCTAGCAGCACAGGAAAGGAGGAAAGGAACAAAGGGCCACAGTGAGTTTTCCATACGCACACGCTTCCACACAGGCCCAGGCTGTTACCTCAGTGACTTTCCTCTCCACTTCTGTGCCGTCCACATAGTACACGTCTGTGATGACACGGGTAACCAGTGTGCGGACTTCTCGGATTGTTCTCATGTGGCGATGCAAGACGTGGCCCTGTGGAGGCTGAGGCATTTCGAACTCCTCCTCTCCCTGTGGCAGATACAGAGCACAAGGTCACACTGCAAACCCAGAGTTACTAGTCAGCTCGCTTGGACACTGTTCCATAGACTGAACTCTCCCCAGGTAAGGCTGAGAACAGACATCACACAGCCAGAGGCTGGCAGAACCTGTCAGCAGAAGCAGAGGCAGAGGGACCTTGAGAGCATGGCTGCTGCACCTCACTTATACCAACGAGAGAAGTTCAAGTGTCTGGAAAGAGAACACACCACGTTTAGATACTGATCCTAATGCTGTTAATGACTTGCCAGCTGACAGTGTTTCATTTCAGCAGTTCCTTAGACAGAACTGTAGTCCTTTACATACAACTACACCAACACAATGGGAATCTCAATGCGGTCTGCTCTTTCTGCATTAATAAGCAAAAGCCAGAATTTATGGCCAGGGATGTAGTTCAGTGGTTCCGCACTTGCCTGACAAGTTCCTGAGTTCAGTCCCTGGTACCACAAAACAAAACAACAACCAAAAACAAAAAACACAGAGTTTATACAAGGAACAAAGTACAGGTGTTTTTCCTGGCAAAAAAAACCATGAAATATTTACTCTTTTCCAAAGAATATGAAGATTATAAAGAAGATTATGGCTAAAGAGTTAAGCTAGTATCCAGAAACAGAAAACATTAGATCAAGATTTTCTATCTAGTTCTACCACAAAGAGTAATCAGGCCAAGCGTGGTGGTGCATGCCTATAATCCTAGCACTGAGGAAGCTGAGGTAGGAGAATTGCTGCAAATTTGAGACCACCCTGGGCTACACAGTGAGTTCAAGGCCAGTCTGAACTATACAGGGAAACCCTGTCTCTAAAACAAAATAAGGGCCAGGGGATGTAGTTCAGTGGTGCCACAACTGCCTGGCAAGCACAAGATCCTGGGTTCAACCCCTGGTACCAAAAAAATGAGATATTCAAAAACAAAACCAAACAAAAAATAGTAATAAAGCAAGACATACAAATTTTTTTTTTTTTGAGATAGGGTCTCGCTTTGTAGTTGCTCTGAGCTCACTATGTAGCCCAGGCAAGCCTCGAACTCACAGGCGTGAGCCACCTCGCCAGGCACTAAGACATACAAATTTATAAAAACTGTTCATAATGTTACTTAGGAAAAATGAACCTCTTTCAGAATGTTTTCAGAATATTTCTTTAAGAAACATTAAATAGGGGCCGGAGGGTTAGCTCAGTGGTTCCAGCGCCTGCCTCACAAGCGCAAGGTCCTGAGTTCAATCGCCGGTAACCACATACAATGCTGGGCGTGGAGACTCATGCCCACCAACAATCAATACCATACCACAGTGCCGGGTGTGGTGGCTCATGCCTGTAATCCCAGCACTCAGGAGGCAGAGACAGGAGGATTTCTGAGTTCAAAGCTTGCCTGGGCTACATGAACTCAATGCCAGCCTGAACTACAAAGTGAGACCCTGTCTCAAAAAAAAAAAAAAAAACAAAACAAGAAACATTAAATATTTAGTGACAAACTGATGGCTGTCAGGTGCTATTATTATTAGGCATTCTAGAAACTCCAAGGCCGGTGTGGTTTATTCAGTACTTCTGCCAATGTTCAAATCTCTCTGATGTATGTCAGCACAAGCAACTATAAGAACACTTTCTAACAAGCACACAAAGAGCACTCAAATCATGACTTCACATCAGTGTTCAAATTACAGGCAGACCCTAGTTTATGTTCTGGTCAGATGTGGGTAATTTTTTTTTTTTTTTCCTGAGACAGGGTCTCACTTTGTAGTTCAGGCTGGCCCTGAGCTCACTATGTAGCCCAGGCAAGCCTGGAACTAAGCAATCCTCCTGCCTCTGCCTCCAGAATGCTGGGATTACAGGCGTGAGCCACCATGCCCGGCACTGTGGCATGTGGTACTGATTGCTAGGGGGCGTGAGTCTCCATGCCCAGCATTGTATGTGGTTACCGGGATTGAACTCAGGGCCTTGCGCTTGCTAGGCAGGCGCTGGAACCACTGAGCTAAATCTCTGGCCCAATTTTTTCTTTTTTTTGAGACAGGGTCTCGTTTTTTTAGTTCAGGCTGGCCCTGAGCTCACTATGTAGCCCAGGCAAGCCTTGAACTCAGCAATCCTGCCTCTGCCTCCTGAGTGCTGGGATGACAGGTGTGAGCCACCACACCCAGAATTGTGGTATGTGGTACTGATTGCTGGTGGGCGTCAGTCACCATGCCCAGTATTGTTGTATGTGGTTACTGGAGATCGAACCAGGGACCTTGCCTTTGCTAGGCAGGCACCAGAACCACTGAGCTATATCCTTCGCCCTTAGATGTGGGTAATTTTTTTTTTTTTAATTTAAGCAAATAAGACCTGAACCCCTTATTACTCCTATTAGTTTCTTTGCATCTGCTGTCCTCTACTATCAAGGACCCACCTGGCCTGCCAGACCACATGCAAGCAACCAAAGGTTACTCTGTAGATACATGTGTTCTAATCCCTGCCATCCATGGGTACCCATCTCCACCCCACAGCTCTGCTGCTGTCTGAGGAAAGGGACACTTCTGCCTCCCACCATATGTCCCCTGTGACAGGCCACTTTTACTTTTTTTTTTTTTGAGACAGGGTCTCCCTTTGTAGTTCAGGCTGGCTCTGAGCTCACTATGTAGCCTAGGCAAGTCTCGAACTCAGCAATCCTCCTGCCTCTGCCTCCTGAGTGCTGAGATGACAGGCATGAGCCACCATGCCTGGCACTATGGTATGTGGAATTGATTGCTGGTGGGCGTGAGTCTCCACGCCCAGCATTGTATGTGGTTACTGGGGATCGAACTCAGGATCTTGTGCTTGCGAGGTAGGCGCCGGAACCACTGAGCTAACCCTCCGGCCCAGGTCAATTTTACTTTTAACATCCAGTGTGAACTTAACCAAGTCCTGATGAATAACGAACACATCGCTGTAATTCTCTGTTTTTCTTAAGAGTGCAAGAGTAATTTAAATCTTTCAAATTATTCATATAAGCCCCACTCCAATCCACTTAAGTGTGAAATATCTGCTAAAATGGAGATAAACTATTTGAATAGATATAAATAAAATTTAAAAATATACATTCTTACTCAATCAATCATTTAGAATATTTCTGGCCAGGCACAGCAGCGCAGGCCTACAATCCCAGCTACTCATGGTCCTGAGCAGGAGGATCACAAGTTTAAGTAATTCCAGTCTGGGAAACTTAGTGTTACCACAGCCATACAAGTGCCCACTCCAAGAGAGACGCTGAACCAGATCTGACAAGACAGGAGAACACGGAAAGAAGACAGAGAAAAGGAAATCCATACTGACTCTCTTCAGTCTTCTGAAAAGAAGTCCCTGTAAGGTTAAGTAATTTTATGATCCTGTTATTAGTGGAAGAAAACTTGAAAATAAAAATCATATTGCCCTTTGCTAGGAAACATGATTACACACACATTCTACACATGAAGTGAGAATGCAAGGAACATCCAAGGGGGAAGCTTGCGCTTTGTTATCATACCTTGAGGATAAAACAAGCACTAAGTCTGCAGAAACTCCATACAGCCATTCTCATTTCCCAAGCATCTTTCGAAAGACAGCACACCAATTCCCAGGCATCTCTGTCACAGTAAAATCTATGTAACATAAATGATCTATTCTGAAATGTCTGATTCTGTGGCCATGATAGTGACAGCTGCAGCAACTGTACAACATCAACAATAGCAGCCACGGTGCAATTACTCCCAGCCTCCAGCAGGCGCCAGGGCAGTGCCAAGGCCACACCCTCTACCCACATCCTGGTGCAGCACTGTGGTGCCACAGCTTTGGTCTCCGCCGCTCCTCTTGTCCTGATGACAGGCCTCATTTTACAGAAAGAAAAGCAAGGTGGTAAAAGCAAAGAAAATCAGAGGTCACCCACGTGGTTGCTATATGCATTATCAAGTCTAACATTTTCTACAAAGGCAGAGAAACCAAAGTAGTAGGTGGCAGAATGCACATGCTTTAAGGTGAAAAGAAACAGAAGCAAACTGGGGTCTGAGCCTCAAGAATTCTGAATCAGTGCCCTTAGCAATGTGAGATGTTGTGCTGTAAAAGGCACACACAGATAGAGCTCTGCAGTCCCTGGAAAGGCCCAGTGGGAGCCAAAGACAAATGGGCCAGGATTTACAAAGAGTGACAGTGACACTGGAGTCAGACACACTGAGTTCAAAGTCTAGCTCTGCCACCTACTGATGGAAAAATTTGTGCTTTTGTTTTGCAGTACCCAAAGTCAAACTCAGGACCTTGTTCTTTCCAGGCTGGCTGCAGAACCGCTGAGCTAAACCCCCAGCTTGTACAAGTCATTAACCTCTCTTTAGCATGCGTCCTGTACCTGTGGAAGGGGAATAAAAATATCGGCCTCATAGGCCGGACAACCTCAAGCACGGTGACAACTCATCACAGGTGTTCCACAGGTAGGAAATGTATTCTACCCAGGAACCTGGACAATCACAAGAGCACATCCTGAGGGGAGGCTTCTCAGGCAGAGGGCGAGTGTGGATGAGCCACTGGATCAACTGAAAAGACATTTTCTCATGACTCTCCCATGACATGAGCTCCCGCTGAGGAGCACAGGTCATTTCACTCTCCTTCCTGGTCTTTATACCCTAGGACCCATGAAGCCCTCTGCCCTGGAGCCGCCCTGCTCTGGATCACTCCAGTCTTAGCTGCTCCTCTGCAGACCTGGGAAACCTTAGCCTCCCCTTCTCTCTGCTATATTGCGACAGCGTGACCCAGTCTCCTTCCCATCTCTCCTTGGCTTCCTGCTGCCTAGGATCCCAGGGACAGTGGTGACATGGACAGAGGGGAGAGGTAACTGCCACTCCCACAGTTGACCAAAGATGGCATCAGAAGGAAAACTGAGTGTGGGAGACTGCGCGAGTCAGACTGCACCCTGGGCTTGCTTTCCCCTAAAGGCCCCTCACAGCTCAGCACTACTCCATGTTCCCTACAAGACTGTCGACTGTGGGCTGGGGCCAGAGCTCAGTGGTCGGTTGCTAGCCTTGCAGGCACAGGCCTGGGTTCCGTCCCCAGACACCACAAAGAAAAGGGAAGACCATGCATTGTGCTGCTGTCACTTTTACTACCCTTCTCCAGCCTGGGTACACTGCTTTGATTTTCTAACCCCTACTATGTGCGAAACCGCAGGAGCTGGGGGTCAGGAAGAGAGCTGAGTTTAGGAAGCATTCAGCGTGGCCTCACCTGGCTGTGGAGCGACTCCGTATCATCCCCAGGGGCACCAACAGGCTTCTCATCGCTGACCCTCTCGGTCTGCACGGTGGCATCTTGCTTCCCCGAGATCTGGTCCACTGTGCTGGTCCCCTGCTCACATACACTCTTGACAGTCTGGGTTGCTGCAGAAACAGTGTCTGGGACCCAGAGTGCATGCTCCAGGGTCTGGATCCCAATGTTGTTTTGGGTGGGCCTTTCAATCAAGGCCTTAGTGGGCTTTTCCTCATGGGCATCCTGTTCTCCTTGCTGGCCTTCCTGAACGTCTGTCTCCACTGCCTCTTCTTGAGGGCCGGGGAGACCCTGGGAGGCAGGAGACTCAGGGTCCTCGAGAAGAATAACCGTCTTTATAGGCTGTTGGCTCTGCCTAACCCTGCAGTCACCCTCCAATTCTGCATTCTTCTCTGCTTCTTGAGTACTTGGAAAATGAAGCACATTCACCCTGAAAGTGAGACATGTGATCAGGAGGACACCCCACAAGAAAAGGCAAGGCCATGTGACGCCAAACAAGTGAGAAGCATGCGCCTGGCACGGTTCATAAATGGTCACACATGGGGCAAGCTGGGCAGAAGCATGGCTGACATTGGCTACAGATGACAAGGCAACGAAGGAGATTCAACCTGCCTTCTACACACAAACTCGATATTCGTGTTTGAACAGTCAGGACACCTAATGCATCAATGGCTAAGCAACAATGACAGTGAATTAAAGCCAAAAAAGGACAAGACTGAACCATGAGTTTGCCACCTACAACTCACAGTGATTTCATCCTGCCTCAGCCTCCTGTTGGAATTACTGGCTAAGCCACTGCTCCCAGCTGAGTCATGATTTCAAAAATTCAATTACTGAGGCCAGAGATTTGGCTTAGTGGTTCCAGGATCTGCCTCACAAGCACAAGGTCACAACTTTGAAACCTGGTAACCACATATCACAATCCCAGGCATGGTTCATGCCTGTCATCCCAGCACTCGGGAGGCAGAGGCAGGAGGACTGCTGAGTCTGAGGTTTGTCTGGGCTATATAGTGAGCTCAGGGACAACCTGAACTACAAAGTGCAACCCTGTCTCAAAAAAAACCCAAACAACAAAGAATTCAATTAGCACTGTTTTCTACTTTTAAATATGTTTACGCATTTTACCCATACCACAGACTGAGTATGTGGCTCCCCAACCTGTAACTAAAATCCTAATTCCCATGGTGGTAGGAAAGGCCTCTGGAAGGAGATCAGACTCCTAAAAAAGAACTCAAGGACATCCTGTTCGGGAAGAAGCCCCCTGCTACATCACCACAGCTGCCAACACTAACCTGAGGCTTCCCACAATGTGTAACAGGAAGAAACAGCCTTGCTGCTCATACACTCCCTAACCCATGCCAGCTCCCAAGATAGTCCTAGATATGTATTAGATGCGGGCATCAAGCATTTTTATGAGCCAATGGAACCCAAAAGATACGATGAAAATAATTTTACCTGATGGGGATGCAAGGGAGGCCTTCACCTTGAGCCTTCTCTTCTTGTCGGGCTTCACTGATACAGCTGAGCACAGACACGGCCTTCTGGGGACTACAGGACATGGAGCAATGCCGTGTGAGTATGGAAAGGCACATACTTCTCTATGTCCCTCGGGCACAAAGGGACCCTTTCTTCCTCCCAAACCACAAACTACCTCACATCAAAATCCAGACCCTTGGCCCATGTCCTTCTTGCACATGCCTTGCCCCACACTATAGGGAGTAACTTCCTACTTTAACTTAGCCCAAACTTCCTCAGTACAGCCTGTTTCTTTTCCTGCCTTTAATAAAACTTTGCCACCATTATATTTAAAAAAAAATACAAATTCTTCACATGCATTTCAAGAAAATAAAAACTTTTAAGGAAGATCACTGGAAATAAGGCAGAAAATTCTAATGGTGTGAGGATGTGATCAGGATGCAGGATGTAGAGAACAACAGGGCGAGAAGGGAGTGGGGTGGGCACAGGGCTCTGAGGCTTTTACACGCTGTGGGCAGACACAGCCATTAGACCGAGGGCAGCTCATCTGGGTCTGGATTTGGGCACTGCAAAAAATGCCAGAGGCAGAGAAAAAAACACTGAACACCTGATAATAGTAATAGGGTTAAGTTTAAAATAAGAACCCTAGGGGCTTTGAGGAGGGCAGGGGAAAGGGAAGAAATGAGAATCAGAATACATCAGGCACAGGTACAAATTCTCAATGCATACCCAAAACATACCAATTAACTCAATAAAGAGGAGGAAAAAGGTTAAGTGTCAACACTTGACCATGCTAGAACCCTAATTTTTACTTTTGGTCACCAGAAATATGAAAAATGAATTTTTTATAAGCTCCCCCCAAAATAAAATAATCCTATCTTTTAGAGATCACACTGTTTATATATATATCTTCCAAATAATTAAAGTGAAAGGGCTTGTTAGAATTATTTATAAGTGAACCCAGACCAGCCATCAGCTGATAGTTTAGAACTAACCTAGGCAATTTGGTAAGATCCTCTATGAAAGGAAAGAAATAAAAAAGGCTTAGGATATAACTCAGTGTGAAAGCCCTGGGTTTGATCCTCAGTATACACACACACACACACACACACACACACACACACACCTTCATCTAACACAAAGGAAAACTAATCACTTACAATATTCTTTTTTGTTTTTTTTGGTTTTTCTGAGACAGACTCTTACTTTTGTATTTCAGGTTGGCCCTGAGCTCACAATGTAGCCCAGGGAAGCCTGGAACTCAGCAATCCTCCTGCCTCTGCCTCCTGAATGCTGTGATTACAGGCCTGAGCCATCACATCTGGCATCATTTACAATATTTTAACACTCACTTTAAATGATTTATGATGAATTCAACAGTAAAATGAACAAAAATTTTAAATACAGATTCCTATTCTTAAAATTTGCTTCACAGTATCATCATTATTTTTGTTTTCCACTCAAACACAAGGCCTCATACATGCCAGGCAAGCACTCTACTACTGACCTATATGCCCAACTTTAAATTGTTTTGTTTTTCTCTTTTTAAAACGCAGTCTTGCTGTGTTGCCCAGATTGGACTTGAACTTGCAATCCTCCTACCTCAGTCTCCCAAACACTTGAGATTACAAGAATGCACCACGGTGCCCAGCACTGATGAATTTTATTCATTCCATGGCACTATCCCAACCCTCTGCTCAGGTTTCTCCTTCCTTTCTCCTCCCACATCTGTCCTCAGGGTTTGGGAAGCCTCGGTGGCACATTCTGCTCCCTCTTACTGTACACACACACAGGATTCATTCCATGGGCTCAGCACACAGCTCTGCTAACACCAGGGAAGAAATGAAACTCTGCCTCATTACTAGGGCCACACATGACTGCAGGTCTCTTGACACAAGGTGTGGCCAAGCGGCCGGTACTTACCAGGCATGCACAAAGCTCTGGTTCAAGGGTGACATTAAACCCAGAACCTAAGGTACTTATTTTTCAAATTAAAAATGCAAAAGCCCAGAAACTAATGCAAGACCCAACTAAGAACACATCACAGGATTTTAAGAGTCAGAACTTTACAAATGATAGTTAAATTTGTTCCAGACATGTTTCATTTAAAATTGAAATTTTTATTTTTAAAAATCCAGATTTCTTTTCTTTTTTTCCGGTACCTGATATCGAACTCAATACCTTAGATTTGCAAGGCTGGTGCAGAATCACTGAGCTAAACCCCTCAGCCCTCTTTCCTTTTTTGTTTCACTGGGGTTTTTTGGTGCTAGGGACTGGACCCAGGAGCTTCACACTGAGCTACATTCCCATCCCTTTTGTATTTTTAGACAGGTTCTCACTAAGTTGCCCAAGCTACACTGGAACTGCCATCTCCTGTCTCATGCTTTTAGCTCCTGGGATTACAAGGAGGTATGCGTGTACCACCATACCAGGCTCCAAAATCCGTATTTATTTAAACAGTTAAATATTTGGCTACAGATAATTCACTCCTGAATTAAAACTACTGACCAGATCTCAATGGCACATCCAGGGGCACACATCCTATGGCCATCCTCCCCAGTGCTCCCGCAGCTGGTACCTCAGTCCTGCTGTATGTGACGTAAGAGTCCTTCCAGGACCACACCAGCCACCATAGTGCTTCTACCTGCCGGACTCATGCCAACAGCAGATGAGCCGTCTACTCTCGAAGCCACCAGGTGGCAAAGCTGCACCACCCAAAGCTCAGTTGATAGGGCTCAAACTTCCAGAGCATTATAGTATCCACGACGAAGCAAAAGTAAATGCAACACAGGTGGCAGCACAGAAGGACCTGGCACCGTGACTGATGTGCTTGGCCATCTCTGGCTCAGCCCCGTTTCCCCACAGCAGCCTCGACTCCACAGGAGGGAAAAGTGCTCATAACAGGAACAAAAGGATTCTGGGCGTTAATGCCTGAGCTTTACTCACTAGCACACTACTAACCCTCGGTCTGGAGCTTTTAGGTTTTTCCCTCTGAGGGTAAAGCATCTTCCCTCATATCAGCAGCCCTGGATTAAACTCCTTGAAACAGCACTTGCTCTGGTTACCTGGCAGTAGCCTCAGCAACAGCAGCAGAACCATTTCTTCTTTCACCAGCTGCAGGCTCTGAATGAAAACAAAATCAAGGAAAGAAAGGAAAGGTAAACAGTTCAGGCAGTGTCACGCCTTCACCCTGCTCTGTATCTCCAACATATAACGAAAATAAATAGAAATAGTAAACTAATCAATGAACTTGAACACATTTCTTATGATTTAACAAGTTTTTCTCATTTTCACCAATTAATTTTCTCTCGTTTTCTATAGGAAACGAGTCAGTTGGCCCAAAATGTACTAAAATATTAACTTTAAATTAAAATTAAGCGTTTCCACATGAAATTTTAAAACTATGTAAGAAAAAAAAGTTCAAATCCAAAATTTAAAAGATACTTAAATTTTAAGAAAAATTATTTTGATAAAATGAGTAAGACTTTAGACCTACAAATAAAAGGTACCTAAGTTTTTCCCAAAATGCTTTTAAGACATTTATCTGAAAAATAAGACCTATTCCAAGAAAGAACAACCAGCAAAGTAAGGGTGATACTGAAAAGACTCCCATGTTTTCATAGCAACGTCAGGAGATTAAACTTTGTCTACCACTTATTCCAACCTTAGAAAAAATAACACTTAATAATGAAAATAACCCTTAACATTTCTGAAGTACTTGTGACTTGCCACAAGTTTAAATAGCCTATCAAGG
The DNA here is from genome assembly GCA_004025085.1 of Thryonomys swinderianus. Classification (NCBI taxonomy): domain Eukaryota; kingdom Metazoa; phylum Chordata; class Mammalia; order Rodentia; family Thryonomyidae; genus Thryonomys; species Thryonomys swinderianus. The sequence goes on along the minus strand of PVIC010011391.1, from coordinate 584 downwards.
AGGCAGCTGCACTTCAGGGTTGGAACACCAGTTCCAAAGAGAAATCCAGCACATTCCTATCCCCACACTTAGGAGTCACTCTGAGACTGTGCCGTCATCTATAAATGAAATAGGGCCAACGTCCTGTTTGTGTGACAAGTGCCCCTAGTATTGGGAAAGGTACTACTTACCTATTGACAGGTAACCTCTACCTACTGACAGGTATGAGAGGGTCATACCTATTGACCCTTATCATTCAGCTCCATCGAGCCTTCCCAGTATAATTTCAGATCTAAAGGATTCAAGATTTAAAGGTACCACACATTCTCTCAATAATCCCTTTATTCCCAAGAAAGTAAAGCTAGAACCATGAAATACTACAATTCCTCATCAAAATCCACTGAGAGGGCCGGAGGGTTAGCTCAGTGGTTCCGGCGCCTGCCTCGCAAGTGCAAGGACCTGAGTTCGATCCCCGGTAACCACATATAATGCTGGGCATGGAGATATGCCCACCAACAATCAACACTGCATACCACAATGCTGGACGTGGTGGCTCACGCCTGTCATCCCAGCACTCGGGAGGTAGAGACAAGAGGATTGCTGAG
>PVIC010011390.1:0-41372 GCA_004025085.1 Thryonomys swinderianus | reverse complement strand
TTTTTTTTTTTTTTGAGACAGGGTCTCGCTTTGTAGTTCAGGCTGGCCCTGAGTTCACTATGTAGCTCAGGCAAGCCTCTAACTCAGCAATCCTCCTGTCTCTGTCTCCCAAATGCTGGGATTACAGGCATGAGCCACCATGCCTGGCACTGTGGTGTGCAGTATTGATTGTTGGTGGGCATGAGTCTCCACACCCAGTATTGTATGTGGTTACTGGGATCGAACTCAGGACCTTGCGCTTGCAAGGCAGGGGTTGAAAACACTGAGCTAATTCTCCAGCCCCTTCATTTTTAATTTTATTAATACAATTTAATTTACATAATGGTTGTGTTCTTTATAAGCAATTGGTACCTTTACATGATGTATCTTGATTTTGCTTTTCCATTCCCCTTTCCTCTCTTCAACCCCTCTTCCACCTCTTTGTCCACATAATTTTTAACAATTCAAGAAATACAGTGATATAAAGAAAATAGATAAGTAGAATCACACATATAAAATATACGATGATTTATCTATTTAATTTTATCCAATAGCATCCAATATTTAAACTGTTTGGGGTATGAGTTCATGAAATTTGCAAATTTTCTCTTTCAGAATGTATCCTCTGAATACCTGCTGCTTTATATTTATGTCTTTTTCATCATTTGGTGACTTTTTTGGGTCTAGGCACTAATTCTTAGTATAGTTCCTTCATTGCAATAAATGTTTTAAAATACTGTTCAAACATCTCTTAATACCTAGTTTTCATACTTATTATATATTTATGTAAGTTCTAATGTCAATGCATGTGATAGTTTCTAGCCAGATATAACTTATTTGCAGAAAGTTTTATTTTATCTAATAATTTGGGGAGATTCAGTCCATTATTGGCCAGAGGCAAGGTACTATATCATGGGGGAAGTGTGTGGCCCAAGCTCTTCAACTCATGGCAGCCAGGAAGCAGAAGGGCAGGGCATTTCAATTCCCTTCAAAGGCACAACCCATAGAAACTAGACCTTCCACTAGAGCCCCATAGCTCAGTGATTCCACCAACTTCCAACATGCTGTGCGCTGGGTCCAGGGCTTTATTACTTGGGGCATTAGGGAACCCAAATCCAAATGACAGCATGAGGTATTTGGGATGAAGCCTAACTCTTGTCTTACAAACTCCTAACTATTCTTATATAATTGACTGTCTAGTATATAGTTCAAGCGTAAATATTTACCATAATAACACATGAAATGAAGAAAGTTTGTCTACTAGAGAAGGGATCTATTCCCTTTTAAGAGAATGAATAGGAAGAGAGAAAAGGAGGAAGGATGTCTGGCTTCATTTCATATACGGATCACTACCAGATTATACCTCTAGAAAGTCATCTTAAAATCAATCACAACATTGTCAAAAGGTAGCTAAATCTTGAAAACAACCTAAATGTCCATCAGCTGAAGCTGGATAAAAAGATGTGATTTTTCTATAAAACGGAGTATTACTCTGCCATAAAGAATGTTCGAGTCATTTATATCCAAATGGATGTACCTTTAGGACATACTCAGAAGTGAAATAAATAGGTCACAGAGCTGTAAATATTGTTATCTTTCTCTGGTATGAAAAACTGAAGATGTAAATGAGCTCTAGAATACATGGTAGATACTGTGAAATAGAAAATATTCAAAGAGGTCTGGAGGATCAGCTCAGTGGTTCTGGCAGCTGCCTTGCAAGCTCAAGGTCCTGAGTTTGATCCCCAGAAACCACATACAATGCTGGGCGTGGAGACTCACGCCCACCAGCAATCAATGCCACATACCACAGTGCCGGGCTTGGTGGCTCACACCTGTCATCCCAGCACTCAGGAGGCAGAGGAGGAGGATTGCTGAGTTCGAGGCTTGCCTGGGCTACATAGTGAGCTCAGAGCCAGCCCAAACTACAAAGTGAGACCCTATCTCAAAAAAAAAAAAAAAAGAAAATATTCAAAGAGAAATGGGGTGTAGAGGAAGAAAAATATGAAGGCAATAAAAAAGGAAACAAAGTGTATGTATACAGGGGCAGGGAGTTTAGGGTGGGTGGGGGAATAAAAAAATGAAAATTAAATTGCGTCATATACTGGTACAAATTCTCAATATTGTGTGTGATCACAATGTGTATATATAAAATGTACCAATATAGATTCAAATTTTTAAGAAAAAAATAAGAAATTTGTCTTTTCTGACCACTTTAAATAATTTTTCTTAACTAACAACGTTTATATAACCTCTATCTATGAAAGTTGATCAAAATAATATGGTGAATGCTTCAATTTTTAAAAATAATTATACACACATTGCCATAATGCGATATAAAATACCTCCCTTTGACTATACCTACTTTGGCATTCTTGCCACTAACTGAGATATCTATGGAAGTCCTCATTTGTATCTTTATGAAAGGTGGACAGATATGATGAATGTTCTGCGTATGGCAGGCTGGCTTCTAATTTCAGTATTTGGTGGTCAAGGCCAGGCTGGGCTACATAGTGAGTTCAAGGTGCCTGACCTACAGACTGAGACACTGTCTCAAAAATGTGGACAAAATAAAAGAAAAAAATAGAAGAATTTGGAAGAATATCCTGAATGCTGCTACAACCTGGCATCCAGTGGGAAGTCAGCCTCATAGAAACATTACGGTTAGTACTCAACTTACTCACTAGATCTAGGATCATGCAATTTCATGTTCTCCTCCAAAGTCAAAATGATTATGAAAAATAGTGATTTTGAATCATTTCAGGTCTTTGTTTTGAATCAGTTCTGGACATCTAGGAAGTGACAGTAGCCCAATGAACACACCATGAAAGAACTTCCAGAATTGCTTGTGAAAGGGCCGGGAATGATGGGATGAGTGTGTTTAAAGCAGGAGGGATACTTTGAGAAGAACTAATGTGTCTTTTTTTCATAATAATTTTAAAAATGGAAACATTCACTGTTGGGTTCAGTCACACCTTATATATATTCCAATACTTCTGCTAAGAACTTCAAATTCAGGGGAATTTTTGTCTCTGGGATTTAATATTTAAAACAAATAAAAAAAGATCTCAGACTAGTAATAAACAAATTCAGTACTGAATACCCTTTATATTACAACCCAGCTTGTTTAGACATTTATGGTGCTTAATGCAATGAGGCTTAAAAAAATAAGTTGGCTGCATCATTTGGGCTTTGTCTATAAAATGTAAACACATCCGGTTGATTGAAGTGCCCAGATGTTTTGGTGCAATATAATAACATCCTTAGACTGCTAACTACTTCACAGTAATAATTGTACTTTAAATAGCTGGTAGAATTATTTTACTGTTGACAGCTCTTGAACCTAATTTGGGTGGAATATTGTTCTCTCAGAACAAAACTATCTGCAGATTTATTCTTCTTGCAGAACACAATAAAATACACTCATGCCTCCAGCTGATGCTTTCTGTAACTATACTCATTCTGGAGATATAAAACTTTCATACCCACACTGGTGATGAGACTGCTAGAATTTTTTTTTAACCTTTGCCACTGACCAGTTGAACAACCTGAATAAATCATACCATGACTCTAGCCTCAGTTCTTTCACCTGTATAATTCAGACATCAGTTGGCTGATTATTGAGGATCTTCAGAGAGCTGATATTATATGGTGTTACAATTTTAAACCCTGCCTAAAAATAATGACATTATTATAATACCTCTGGTGTATCCTGACATCCTTAGCTGAGAAAAAGTCTAACTTACATATGGATTTCAATTCTCTTACCAATGAGATAAGAGTCTATTGGGCTGATTCTAGTGTTTCTTTGCTCCTGTGGCACAATATACCCTGTTCTATTATACCCAGACTTTGCCACTCATCTGCACTATAGATTAGATAGATGAGAAATGATGGTGATAGATAGATGAAAGATAGATAGATAGATAGATAGACAGACAGACAGACAGACAGACAGACAGACAGACAGACAGACAGACAGATAGATAGATAGATAGATAGATAGATAGATAGATAGATAGATAGATAGATAGATATAGAGTCTTTCTAGTTCTAACTAGCCCTGAGCTCACTATGTAGCTCAGGCAAACCTTGAACTCAGAAATCCTCCTGTCTCTGCCTCCTGAGTGTTGGGATTATAGGCGTGAGTCACCACTCTTGGCATTATGCTATGTGGTACTGATTGCTGATGGGCGTGAGTCACCCTGCCTGGTATTGTTGTATGTGGTTGCCTGTATTGATCCAGGGACCTTGTGCTTGCTAGGCAGGCTCTGGAACCACCAAGCTAAAAATCCAGCCCATTACTATTTTCTTTAATATAACTAAGTTGAAAGTAAAAAAGGAGGGATAAAAAGAAAGGTCATGCACATTGCATATTTTTTTCTGACTTTTTTGCTATTGTAATAACAAAAAGCATCATTTTTCTACAGATATGATTTGCAAGGTAAGTAGTAGTCACTTTTCTGGGCTATAATGATGTTAGGAGCAATATAATGTTGTAATAAATGCCAGTGTCTGTGAAGTAATAAACACATACCACTTACAACACTTCATATTGTAGTAACCATCCTATGAGATATAAATGCTCATTTTACCTTTACTGATGAGCAATCTGAATATTAGAGGGATTTACGAATTTTGGCAAGAAACAAGGTCAGTGTTAGAAACCATTTGAAGCCTCTCAAAATAACAGACCTATTGCTTCTCTAGGAATCACAGAAGCCAATACTGATGATCACAGGCTTTGTTAAATAAACTTCCTTAAACCTACTCTGGGCCACAGAAGAAATCAAAAGAGAGCAAGAGAGAACATACTACTATGAGCGAAGCTGAACTGCATGCCTTTTGTCAGCCCTCTCCCTCTGTTACTGATATTGCCTCTGGTATTGATGATAGAATACCTTTTTCTGGTTGGAACTATGAGGAAAAGAAAAGGAGCAGGTCAGGAAACTGGGAACTCCATCATAATAGTCATTAGCAAGTAATAGTCAATAACAGCAGTAATGTTTCATTGCAAATCTCTAGCAACATTTCAAGATATACTTTAGTTTGCTAAAACCAAAATTTGTTAATATATAATGTTTTTTTGCTGCCACTTATTCAGGGAATTTTTATTTTAGAATAAAGATCATTTATTGGTAAGTGTTGAATCTGAAATAGCATTTCATAGAACCAAAAAGTAATAATGAAGAGAGAGATTCTAGATCACAGGAGGCACTTTATGACTAAAACAAATGGCAGTGGAACATTAAACCAGTATTCACTTAAACATTTTGTACTAAAGCAATATTTGTCACACTTCTTGAGAAGGTGAAACATATCCATTTGATGGAAGCAAAACTGTATTTCCATAAGATCGTGTGATTGAGCAAACATCACAGCAGGACACAGAGTGATATGTTTCTAGCCCTCTACTTGAGTAGACAAAATTAAAATGGTTAAGCACAGCATCAGGTAGATGATGGATATTCTTATTTTTGTCAGATTATTTATTCAAAGATGACTTTCTTTGAAGGAATATCAAATATTACATATTAGGCATGTTAGCTGTGGCATGGCTGCCTTTTACCTCATTTGAAATCCACCATTTTTACTCAACCATTTTGATACCACATTTGTATTGATATGTAGCCCTCCAAAAATCACTCAATTTTTATTACCTATCAATGTTGGCAACATATAAGAAACAAGGGAAGGTGGAAGTGGGTGAAATTTGTGATGTGAAGGATGATGCTAAAAAGGAAAGAGTGGATTCAGAGTAAAGGCTGAGATGCCAGCTATGCCCTATGCCTGCAGATGGATGAAGGATGCCTCTTATGAACATTCATTGCCCATGAAAACTAATAACACAGAGAACTAAGCAGTGTAATATATAACTCCCTACATGGACTGTATTAAACAAGTCCCAATAAAACATATCAATGCAGGGATGAAGAATGGTCTTTGGAAACCTGAAAATATATTTAAATCTTAGCTCTATTGCTTTACTAGAATTTTTTTTTTTTTTTTGAGACAGGGTCTTGCATCGTAGTTCAGGCTGACCCTGAATTCACTATGTAGCCCAGGAAAACCTCGAGCTCAGCAATCCTCACGCTTCTGTCTCCTGAGGGCTGGGATTACAGGCATGAGCTTGGAATTGAGGTATGTAGTACTGATTTGTGATGGCCATGAGTTAACATGCTCAGTGTTGTTCTATGTTGTTACAGGGGATAGAATCAGGGATCTAGTGCTTGCTAGGCAGGTGTTGGAACCACTGAGCTAAAAATCTGGCCTATGTATCTCTCCCTGTTTCAGAATCCTTTCTGGGAAAAAGGGATAATTCTATTGACATTGAAAAGGGAACTTATTCAAAAAATGAACTATATTTATAAAGTATGTGGTGTAATACATGACACCAAAATGTCCCAAGTTATGGTATGTATGCCATAGAAAATAGTATATTGAGTGGTATTACTATTTTGTATTACCTGGAAAAGGCATGAGAAGTATGAGTTTAGTGTACAATTACTCCAAAGTCTTTGGGAATCAGGAGTGATGAAATATTTTGGTCAGTTTGTAAGAAAATTGTATCTTGGGCCGGAGGGTTAGCTCAGTGGTTCCGGCGCCTGCCTCGCAAGCGCAAGGTCCTGAATTCGATCCCCGATAACCACATATAATGCTGGGCATGGAGACACGCCCACCAACAATCAGCACCGCATACCACAGTGCCGGGGGTGGTGGCTCACGCCTGTAATCCCAGCACTCGGGAGGCAGGGACAGGAGGATTGCTGAGTTCGCGGGGCTTGACTGGGTGCCATAGTGAGCTCAAGGCCAGCCTGAACTACAAAGCGAGACCCTGTCTCAAAAGCAAAAAAAAAAAGAAAATTGGATCTTATTATGTCTGTTCAGTTTACATTGGAAGCTCCTAGTTGACAGTGGAAAATTAATATGGGATCAAACAATGTCTGTGGAAGAATGTATACAGTGAGGATGCTGCTAAGGGCAATGATAGTGATAGTGATAAAATAATAATAACAACATTTATTAACTATGGACTGCCTCCCATTTCTTCTGCTAATGTATGCTATGTCAAATTATGTCATTAATCCTCACAAAAGCCCTAATAAGTAGGTACTAAAACCATTCCTTAGTTTCATTTAAGAAAAACAAATCACACAAATATTAAGTAACTAGTTAAGATCTCATAATTAGGATTGTTACAGTTTTTATCTAAATCCATTAGTATGGCCTCCAAATCTTCATTCATCAATAATATTCTGCTTCCTGAAAAATATCATATTTCTTCCTCCCCTAAATATTTAACTGTAGGAAATCTTGCTAATTTTACCTTCTTTTTCAATCTGGACCCAAGGTTATCAAATGCCACAAAATCTCCTAAATTATATCTATTGATATGTTATTTACTGAGAGAAGAATGACTGTAATAAGGATAATAATCTGAAATGAAGATCAGGGAGAGGAAGAAGAATATCCTTTCAGGAAACCTGGATAGAAAACTTTCACTGGAAACTTAAACATGAAATCCACCAAAGTTATACTGGAAAATAGGGGGTTGAGAAAACCCAGTTAAATGATGTCAGTTATCCCTTTGAAAGTATTATTTTGTTCAACACTCTACTTAAAGTAGTTTTATAAAACTATTCTTTATTGATTGTCCAGTAATTGGACCTCAAGGAAATAGTTATCAGGAATAAAGAAACACAATGTCCCACATACAAATCTGTATTGGAGTTCATGTGGATACCAGTAATGCTATTCTGAGCACTTAAATTAATAGTGTTTTTCTTCTTTAAAAAAGTCTACCAAAGATAATTAAATACACAGTATGACTTTTATTTGGGGAATCTATGTATGACAATTAGGCCCAGGATTTGTTATTGCTGAGAACTGGTGGATTCTTTGCCCTTTTATCGGGGATAGGTAGGTTAGTTAGGAATTTTTTTGGGGGGGGCAAGGTCTTGCTTTGTAGTTCAGGCTGGCTCTGAGCTCACTGAAAGGCCCAAGAAAGCCCTGAACTCAAGAATCCACCTCCCTCTGCCTCCTGAGTGCTGGGATTATAGGTTTGAGCCACCACACTGCCCCATTGTGATATGTAGTATTGATTGCTGGTGGGTGTGAGTCACCACTCCCAGTAGTGTTGTTTGGTTACCAGAGATCAAACCAGGGAGTTTATGCTTGCTAGGCAGGTGCTGGATCCACTGACCTAAATCTCCAGTCCTGGTTAGAAATTATTACAAGGCAGTTAGACAGAGCTGAGCCCTCAGCATAAAAAAACCAATTGAGACACATTCACTGTTTAGCATTATAAAAAGCAAGAAGGTACTATGCTTACCTACTTCTCCTAAAGATGAATGGCACAGATTGGGATTTTAAACAGACATTGATTTCCTTACCCCATTTCCTTTCCCAAAATTCCTTTTACATGGTTTGTTTTTCCATTTGATCTCCATTTAATCAGCATTACCTGGGTGACTATATTCTATAATCCTATAGGTTGGTTGTAGTTTTCCCCTTCCTTTTTCTCACTTTATGATTATAACTACTTCACCTAGTAGCTTTACCTGATAAAACACAAGAGCTTAAAAAAATCATCCCCCAAATTTAAAGACCCAATTCAAAAATGGGCAACTGAAATGAACAGACACTTCTCAGAGGCAGAAGTCAAAGCAGCTAAGAAATATTTGAAGAAATGTTCAACATCACTGGTCATTCGAGAGATGCAAATGAAAACAACACTGAGATTTCATCTCGCTCCACAAAGAATGGCTGCTATTACAAAATCAACCAACAATAAATGCTGGTGAGTCTGTGGGGGGAAAGGAACTGTTCTCCACTGTTTGGATTGCAGTTTTGTGTAACCACTTTGGAGATATGTGTGGCGATTTCTCAGAAAACTAGGACTAGGGGTCCCATTTGACCCTGCAATCCCCCTGCTACGAATATACCCAAAAGAACTTAGAAAATCACAGTGGAAAGACAGATGTACACCCTTGTTCATAGCAGCTCAGTTCGTGATAGCTCAATCTTGGAAACAAGCCAAATGCCCATCAACTGGAGACTGGATAAAGAAGATGTGTTTTTTTTTTTTATAAAATGGAGTATTATTCTGCCATAATGAATGACAAGATTGATTCATTTACGTGCAAATGGATGCACCTGGAGGACATGCTAAGGAGTGAAATCAATAGAGCACAGATAGGCAAATACCGGATCTTCTCATGGATATGAGCTCTAGTAATATGACAGTCTTTTAGAATGGGAAATTTCCAAAGGAAATTTGATGTGGGGATGTAATGAGGGGAAGTAACAAATGTGATTCTGAAAGAAAACAAAAGAGCATGTATATAGGGGGTGGGGAGGTGTGGGTGGGGATATGGGTAAAAATGAGAATTGACTGTCATAAATTGGTACAAATTCCCCATTGTTATGTGTGATTATGAGATGTATGCAAATTGTACCAATAAAGAATGCAATTTAAAAAAATTGGATTAGAGGCCCATTTGTTCCTGCTATTTCCCTGCTAGGTATATACATGAAAGAATTACAAGATTCATATCACAGACACATATGTGCACCCATGTTCATAGAAGCTCTGGTTGTGAAAGCTAAATCTTGGAAACAACCAGATGCTCATCAACTGGAGACTGGATAAAGGAGATGTGGTTTTTCTATAAAATGGAGTACTACTCTGCCATAAAGAATATGTTTGTGTCATTTATATTCAAATGGATGTACCTTCCGGACATAGAAATGAAATAAATAACTCACAAATCTGTAAATATTGCATCTTTTTCTGTTATGAGAAACTGAAGATAGAAATAAGCTCTAGAATATATGGCAGATATAGTGAAATAAAACATATTCAAAGGAAAATGGGATGTAGGGGTAAGTAACAAGGGGAAGAAAAATATGATGGTAATAAAAAAGGGAAGCAAAACTCATGTATATAGGGGAGTAGGTTGTAGGATACTCATTCTTTCATTCTAAAGAACAGAAACTCACCTTTCAGTTATCTAGCAAGTTGGAAGTTATAGTACTTTCCTTGCTCGGATTATTTTTGCATATTTGGATGCCTTTTTTAGAATTCTTCCTGTGCCACATCACTTTTAGAGAGTCATCTTTTGTAAATACTCTTTTAAGTATAAGCTCAGGAAAGATTCTTGTAGTTTAGCCCAGATATGGGCAGAGCTGTCTTTTCGAAAGCCGATACAGCACACTTGTGGTTCACCAGACAAGAGGAACTCTTTCTATTTAATATTTTAAATATCAAGGTTATGTCTTTAAACCTTAAATACATCTGAAAACACCCCAAAAGTATCTCCATGAATCTTCATTTGACTAGGCTGAAGTGAGGCAGAAGTGACTTTCTCTAGGCAGATCCTGCCAGAGACAGGAGGAAAATCAGAGCACAAAGAGAAAGGTCCTGCTCTCAGAACAAGTCTCTCAACTAGATTCATAAACACACTTTTACAGGCTCTTAGCTACTCATTTTTAAGTGGACTAATGAACATAAAGGAACAAACTGCATTTTGTTCAAGATGGATGATATGTGGAAAACTTGTTATATACAAGGAAGTTGTAACTTTGAACATTTTGCCATCTTACATGGATCTGCCTCTGCCCATTAACTCATCTCAGTGTCTATACTACATGGATTATTCTCTCGGTCTTTATAAATTGGTCCATGTCTTCAACCTCTTCTAATCTCAGCTAAGTGTTTTACTAAATTTCTGTTTCCTCACCTGCTCCTTAATTCACATACACACAAAAAAGCGCCAAACTTTCCTTAGGAAAGTCACTATTCTTTTTTTCAGTCAAGCTCTCTGTCTAACAAAACCACATTTTTTTTCCAGTTTCAAAATTCTATTTTCCAACTGCACTTCAGTCATTTTCCCAAATCAAAGCAAAAGAATACTGTAGGTTATTTATACTATTAGTCTTATGTGCCTAAATCCATGGTAAGAATCACAGTGTTAAGAAACGAAAACATTTTGACATATCTTGTCTATTTTCTCCAAAATAATAAAAATTGACTGATGAATATAAAAACATCAAGGGATGGAGTTTAGAAACAGGGAAAAAAAGACAAAAACATTTTTTTGCTAACAACACCATTGATACTTAGTCTATCAAATGAAACTTCATTTCCAAAATATCAAAAAATTTATACATATCTATTTTATTAATATTACATTGAAATGTACTAATCACCATTTTATTCCTAACTGAAATTTCTCTGTGTATAAATGATTATTTTTTATAGAAGCAATGACTGGAATTTTTCCTTAAAGTATCTTCTGGAAGAAATGAATATGATTTTTTTGGTAAGCAAAGGAAGTTTTAATTGGACCTGAGACTCCTTTCCATATAATTGACAACCATATATCTCTCTGAAATTTAATTAATGGTCCTTACCTTAGAGTCACCAAGTAAATAACTAGAAAGCGTGTCTTTTCATTCAGCTAGCTTGAGCATTTACTTTAATATAAGCCGAACTCCTCTGCTTGTATAAAGTGCAAGGAGTTATCTTTCTCGGTTTTGCTACCTGTTTTATTTCATATAAAGATATGTTTGCATCCTAATACTCTAACCTTGAGTGCTGGGGTCTTCCATATATTTAATGAAGTCTGCTAATAAATCTTCCATTCTCCTCGAGTAAGCAATCCTACTGCAGACTCAGCTCTCTCCCCGTTGACTTTCCTGGAGTCCAAATAAGATTTGTGCTCTGACAGGGTGAGCATTTACTTTATCAGAAAGCATATTAGGGTAGGCATGTCTCAGCATAATGTGCACCAGAATCAGAGAGGATGACTAATTTGTTCTGCTATTAAGCGGATAATAAAATGATTTAGGCATGTAGATATGAAATAGCCAGCACTTTATGAATTACATGTAGCATATTTCATCCTAAATCTGGCCAACTCCAAGAACCTTTTATGTATTAAATGACATTTACAGGAAAGACAGGGTTTACCCAGAACTTGGAGATGTTTACCTAAGATGAGGTAAGAAGATTCTGAGAATTAAACTAGTATCAGTTGTGTGTATTTTGTAAATTTTGTTTAATATTAGTCTGGTTTTAGCCAATTTTTCCATGTTTAAAGGGGATTAGTACAGCACACTGTCAGAGAACTCATAAAACCAGAGTAATGTGTTATTAGAATTTTCTTCTAAATAATTACCTATTGATCACCAAGATCATTGTTCATGTACATGGATCTATGTATGTATGTTTTCAATAAAATGATAAGTATTTTTAAAAATGGCTACGTCTTCTGAAACAGATATGTGTTAAGATTGTGAAATCTTTCTTGGATTTACTGAGAAACCCATAAGAAAAATCTTAAAACCACAGATATTCTGTAATTGCAACTGTACTTAAATATGGGGATAGATATTCTTCCTTTCTCTCACTGCTTTCATTATTTCATTCTTTTGTTGTGCAACTGGAACCTTGATAATTATATGTCAAGGTGGGGAAATTTTTATGTCACAGCCTTTTGGAGTCCTATAGGCATCATTTATCTGTATGTCCATGTCTTTTCCTGTGAGGTTTTCTGTTGTTATCTCTGACAATAGTATGTTGATGTCTTTTACACTGTCTCCTGCTTCCTTAGTGGCTCCAATCAGTCTTATATTATTTTTCTTTGAGTCATCTAGAAGCTGTTGGATTGACTTCTCATGGTCCCTTGCCCTTTTCCATAGACTATATCTCTCCTCTTCACTGGCTGCTATACTGTCCTCTAGGTCTGAGATTCGGTTCTCTGCTTCATTCATCCTGCTGCGCAAGCTTTCATTCTCCTTAATCATTCCCTGGAGCTCTGTTTGAAGCAGAGGCAGAAGTCAAATCAGCTAAGAAGCATAAAAAGAAATGTTCAACATCACTGGTCATTTGAAAGATGCAAATGAAAAAAACCACTGAGATTTCATCTCACTCCACAAAAAATGGCCACTTTTACAAAATCAACCAATAATAAATGCTGGTGAGGCTGTGGGAGAAAGGAACCCTTCTCCACTGTTGGTGGGATTATAGACGTGTGCAACCATTGTGGAGATCTGTGTGGAGATTTCTCAGAAAACTAGGATTAGGGGACCTATTTGGACCTGCTATCCCCCTTCTAGGATATACTCAGAAGAATTTTAAAAATCACATTGGAAAGACAGATTTACAGCCTTGTTCATAGCAGCTCAGTTCGTGATAGCTCAATCTTGGAAACAACCCAAATGCCCAACAACTGGAGACTGGATAAAGGAGACGTGTTTATTTATTTAGTTTTTTTTTAAAATGCAGTACTATTCTACCATAAAGAATAACAAGATTAATTAATTTATGTGAAAATGGATACACCTGGAGGACATGATAATAAGTGAAATAAATAGATCACAGATAGGTAAATACCGGATCTTTTTTTTATATGAGCACCTGTAAATGTAAATGAGCTCTAGAAAGTATAACAGTTTTTGTAGAATGGAAAATTTCCAAATGAAATTTGGAGTGGGAATGTAATGAGGGAAAGGAATAAATATGATTCTGAAAGAAAACAAAAGAGCATGTGTATAGGGGGTGGGGAGGTGTGGGTGGGGAGGGATATGGGTAAAAATGAGAATTAACTCCACAATAAAGAACACCTGAAAAACTTCATAAATATGAAAACTGCACTCTAAAACATTCTAAAGAACATCTTGGAAAAAAAAGAAAGAGAATTCAATATCCATGAGACCCAGTAGAGAGAATTCACTGGGGCAAACAAGAAACTAAATAGAAAAGGGGAAAAGCCAAGAAGAAAAGAACCAAGAACAGGGAAAAATGGCAGCTCTGAATGTGTCCATATCAGTCATAACCATTAATGTCAATGGACTCAGTGGGCCAATTAAAAGACAGACTAGCTGGGCCTGGTGGCTCACACCTATAATCCCAGCACTCGGGAGGCAGAGACAGGAGGATTGCTGAGTTCGAGGCTTGCCTGGACTACATAGTGAGCTCAGAGCCAGCCTGAACTAGAAAGTGAGACTCTGTCACAAAAAGGAAAAAAAAAGACACAGACTATCAGACTGGATCAAGAAGCAAGATCCTACAATCTGCTGCATACAGGAAACACACCTAATTCAGAAGGAAACCCATAGACTGAAAATAAAAGGTTGGAAAACAATCATCCATGCCACAGGAAACTGCAAAACAGCAGGAGTGGCTATCTTGTGTGCAGATAAAATAGATTTCAAACCCAAACTGATTAAAAGAGATAAAGAAGTGCACCATATTTTCATAAAGGGAACTATCGAAGAGAAAGAAATAATAATCATAAATATTTATGCACCAAACTTTAATGCACACAACTATATAAAACAAACATTACTGGACATGAAAAGCCAGTTAACCATTAACACAACAGTAGGAGGGGACTTTAGTACTCCACTGTCACAAATTGACAGATCACCTGGACAAATAATCCATAATGATATACTTGAGCTAAATCAAACTTTAGAGCATATGGACTTATTAGATGCCCACAGAATATTTCAACCTACAAAACGAGAATATATCTTCTTCTCAGCTGCTCATGGATCATTATCCAAAATAGATCACATTCTACTCCATATAACAAGCTTAAGTAAATGCAAAGGAATCAAAGTTATTCCCTGCATACTATTAGGCCATAGTGCCTTGAAACTGGAGCTGAATAGGAGAAGAAATCCATTCCCAGATTCTCACAAAACACAAGGAAATTGAACACAACTCTGTTAACCAAGTAATGGGCCAAAAAATAAATTAAAGAAGAGATTAAACAGTTTCTACAACTAAATGACAAGACCAACACAACATACAGGAATTTATGGGACACAATGAAAGCACTTCTGCAAGGAAAATTCATAGCAGTGAATGCCTACACTCGGAAAATAGAGAAAACTGAAATAAACAATCTAATGATGAACCTCAGACAATTAGAAAAAGAGGAGCAAAACAAACCCAAAGCACATACTAGAGAGAAAATTATAAGGATCAGAGCAGAAATTAATGCAATGGAGACAAGAGAACAATACAAAGAATCAATGAATCAAAGAGTTGGTTCTTTGAAAGGATAAATAAGATCAACAGACCCTTAGCCAAACTTATGAAACAAAGAAAGAAAAAGGCTCCAATCCATGCTATAAGGAATAAAAATGAGGAAATCAGCACAGACCCAGAGGAAGTCCAATAAACACGTACTTTGAAAATCTATGCTCCAAGAAGATGGAAAATCTAGAAGAAATGGATAGATTCCTAGACACATATGAACTTCCAAAACTGAATGAAGAGGATATAAAAATGTTAAAAAACCCGATATCAATCTGGGAAATTGAAAATGTAATAAAAAACCTACCAACAAAGAAAAGCCCTGGTCCTGACGGCTTCACTGCTGAATTCTACAAAACTTTTAAAGAAGGTTTAATACCAGTACTTCTCAAACTCTTTAATGAAATCGAAAGGGAAGCAGTACTCCCCAAATCATTCCTTGAAGCAATCATCACCTTGATTCCAAAGGCAGGCAAAGATCCCAACAAAAAAGAAAACTACAGGCCAGTCTCTCTACTGAACATTGATGCAAAAATTCTCAATAAAGTACTGGCAAACAGAATACAGAGAGTTTT
Source organism: Thryonomys swinderianus (assembly GCA_004025085.1). Classification (NCBI taxonomy): domain Eukaryota; kingdom Metazoa; phylum Chordata; class Mammalia; order Rodentia; family Thryonomyidae; genus Thryonomys; species Thryonomys swinderianus. The sequence goes on along the minus strand of PVIC010011390.1, from coordinate 25,769 downwards.
AAAGAAAATCATACACCCTGACCAAGTCGGATTTATCCCAGGGATGCAAGGCTGGTTTAACATACATAAATCAAACAATGTAATGCATTTTATTAAAAGACTCAAAGACAAAAATCATATGAATAGGTCAATAGACACAGAAAAAGCATTTGATGAAATCCAACACCCATCTATGATCAAAACCCTACAGAGAATCAGAATTGATGGACTTTATCTTAATTTCATACAAGCTATTTATGAGAAACCAACAGCCAGCATCATACTCAATGGACAAAAAAATGAAACCTTTTACACTAAGGTCAGGAATGAGACAAGGATGCCCGCTGTCACCACTCTTGTTCAATAGAGTACTGGAAACATTAACCATAGCAATCAGGCAGGACAAAGATACAAAAGGAATAAAGATAGGAAAGGAAGAAGTGAAACTGTCATTATTTGCTGTTGTTATGATACTCTATCTAGAGGATCCTAAAAACTCAAACAAAACACTGCTAGACTTAATTACCAAATTTGATAGTGTTGCTGGATACAGGGTCAATGCTCAAAAATCAACAGCCTTTGTCTACACAAACAACAGACTCACTGAAAGAGAAATTAGGGAGTCAATCCCTTTCACAGCAGCACCCAGAAAAATGAAATATCTAGGAATCAATCTAACAAAGAAAGTGAAAGACCTCTACTCTGAAAACTATAGGCATCTGAAAACTGAGATAGAAAAGGAAACCAGAAAGTGGAAAGATATCCCTTGTTCCTGGGTAGGGAGAACTAATATCATCAAAATGTCTATACTCCCACAACTACTATAAAGATTCAGTGCAATTCAAATTGAAATTCCAACAGTATACTTCACTGAGCTAGAGAAAATAATACAAAAATTCATCTGGAAACACAAGAAACCTAGTATAGCAAAAGCAATGCTAAGCAACCATGACATGGTAGGGGGTATTACAATCCCCAATTTGAAACTCTACTATAAACCCGCTGAGGGAAAAACTACATGATACTGGCAAAGTAACAGACCTGAGGACCAGTGGAATAGATAAGAAGAACCTGAAACAACTCCGGATACACTAAGCCACCTTATCCTTGACCAAGGAACCAAACACCCACAATGGAGGAAAGGCAGCCTCTTTAACAAATGGTTCTGGAAAAACTGGGCTTTCACCTGCCCAAAGCTAAAGCTAGACCTATCTCTTTCACCATGCACAAAGCTAAACTCACAATGGATATGAAACTTAAACATTAAAACAGAAACAATAAGTCTGCTGGAAAATAGATTAGGTAAAACTCTTGGAGACATTGGCTTAGGCAGAGACTTTATGAATAAAACCTCTATAGCGCCAGTACTAGCAGAAAGCATCAACAAATGGGATCTCATCTACCGAAAAGCTTCTGCACAGCAAAAGAAGTCGCTGGCAGTACTAAAAGACAACCAACAACATGGGAAAAAATATTTATTACCTGTTTATCAGACAAAGGCCTATTATCTACAATATATAAAAAACTCAAATAGATCAGCCTCCCCAAGTTTAAAGACCCAATTCAAAAATGGGCATCTGAAATGAACAGACACTTCTCAGAGGCAGAAGTCAAAGCAGCCAAGAAGCATATGAAGAAATGTTCAATATCACTGGTCATTCGAGAGATGCAAATGAAAACACTGAGATTTCATCTCACTCCACAAAGAATGGCCTGTATCACAAAATCAACCAACAATAAATATTGGCATGGCTGTGGGGAGAAAGGAACCCTTCTCCACTGTTGGTCAGATTGCAGACATGTGCAACCACTGTGGAGATCCATGTGGAGATTTATCAGAGAACTAGGACTAGGGATCCCATCTGACCCTGCTATCCCCCTGGTAGGAATATACCCAAAAGAATTTAAAAAACTCACATTGGAAAGACAGATGTACACCCTTGTTCATAGCAGCTCAGTTTGTGATAGCTCAATCTTGGAAACAATCCAAATGTCCATGAACTCTAGAGTGGATAAAGAAGATGTGTTTTTTGTTTGTTTGTTTGTTTTTAAATAAAATGGAGTATTGCTCTGCCATAAAGAATGACAAGATTGATATATTTAGGTGCACGTGGAGACACCTGGAGGATATACTAATAAGTGAAATAAATAGATCACAGATAGGCAAATTCCAGATCTTCTCTTTGACATGAACACCTGTAGATGCAAATGAGCTCTAGAAAGTATGACAGCTTGTATAGAGTGGGAAATTTCCATAGGAAATTTCAAGTGGGAATGTGATGAGGGGAAGGAATAAATATGATACAGAAATTAAATAAAAGAATTTGTATAAAGGGGGTGGGATATGGGTAAAAATGAGAATTAACTTGTGTCATATAATGGTACAAATTCCCCAATGTTATATGTGATTGTGAGATGTATATAAATTGTACCAATAAAAAATTCAATTTAAAAAAATGAAAATTATCTTGTGTCATATATTGGTACAAATTTCCCAATGATATGTGTGATTGTGAGATGTATATAAATTGTACCCATAAAGAATTCAATTAAAAAATAAAAAAATATTGGGAAGATAATCTTGAATGGTCATTAGTGATCCACAGAAAAACTCATAATCTGAATAATTCTAGTATTCAGATGTTCATTAAAGAGAAAATAATTTAATTGTATCACAGAGTATTATACTAATATTTGAATACTTTCACAGTTTTGATTACATTGAGGAAACAAATACATAATCTGTCAAAAATATTTACACACTTCAGATAAACCAATGTAATATGATATTGTGAATGGTTAGTTTTACTTGCATATGGGGAACACTAGAAAATGTCACATATTGTAGAAAACCACTTCATGAAGCTCCTGAGAGAAGAAATTGAAAATATATGTGAAGCAATCTCCAGAGCTAGGATTTCACAAGCAGGAGGTCATTGTACTAATAAGTGTCTAGAAGCTAATGTCCACTACTTTGAGCACCTCTCATAATCAAAGAGACCAAAAGTAATTTGTTTTAATTTTGTAATGATAATAAATTTAGTATTAAAATATTTATACAAGTTTTCTTTTCCCCTGAAGAGTGTATACACTTTTGGCAGATTATGAAAAGGTAATATCCAAAATTATGTATATGATATATAGTATGACATATCTCTAAAGTATGTCTTACAGAGAGGAATCATTTAAGGTAATATTTTGCCAATGTCTGTTTGAAAAAGTACTTATTTCTCCTGTAAAGACTTTAGCACTTCATCCTTTACAATAGAAAAAGTCTTTTTTGCAATCACAAAGGAAGAACATATAAAAATGTCCAACGTGTAAGTTGATTAGAATAGAGAACATTTCATTGATCAAAATAAATTAAATCATAATTTTAAAGTTTTCAGTTTTAAGAACTATGTAAATGATATAAAGTCATAGCTCTAAATAAAGTGTTTAAAATATAGCCAATATTGCAGATCCACTTAAAATCTTTACTGCAAATGTGTCTTTCACCATCTCTGTTGCTTCTGAAATGTTTCATAAATAATTTAACATCTAAAGGTTCAATGAGAACATATTTAAACTTTAAAATTACCCAATCCTTGATGTTCTTCTTGCTGTTAGTTTGCATATGTTGGTTTCTTACTGCAAGTAATGGTTGTCTTTGTGTATGAAAAGCTAAATGACTTCAGTCCAATGGGATTAATTATGTAAGCATCAAATTTAATCATAGGCTTGGAAGATTATAGTTTTGGAAAAATATAAATTCATGACTCTTAAACAAACATAGATCTGTACTAAAGATTTTTCTTCCACTTATTAGCAAAATAACTAAAAAAAACTGTTCAACTTGTTTCATATGAGAATCTGACTTATAGGGAGGAATATTCTCTACTGTAAACTATTCATTTTTATTAGCATCAGTAGGAATCCTTTGCAGTGTGTCTGTTTTCCAGAGTTGACCTTTTAATCCTAAGTAGTGTGAAATAGACTAGCCAATAGAAAGCATCTACAAATGCACACCCACAGAGCCAGGTGATCAAACCTCCAAGTTCTCCCATCTCATTTCCAACCGCTCAACACTTTTTCTGACAGCCTTAAGTATTATTTCTCATAGATTTAGGGGAGGCATTAAAATATCAAGTAAAAAATACTGTATGCTAGAATAAAAATTTATCTCACTTACAAAAGTATTTGAGCTTCATTTTCCTTCAGTCAGGTACATATTTGTTACAAGCTGGTCTCTAGATGACTGTTCCAACTTTCTTCCTTTTCTCTCTAAAATTAGTCCATAAGCCTGATTTAAATAAGAACTTGTGAAATATGAAGAAATGTTCCCTAGAGAATTAGAAAATATCCATAAACTATGATTGTAAGTACATGTTTGCTTTCTTCCTAATGCCAAGTATCTGATAATGTAGGTACCATGGATTCATGCCAGATAAATATTTGTGAAATTAAAAGTGAAACCCCAGGGCTGGAGGGTTAGCTCAGTGGTTCTGGTGCCTGCCTCGCAAGCGCAAGGTCCTGAGTTCGATACCCAGTAACCACATACAAGGCTGGGCGTGGAGACTCATGCCCACCAGCTATCAATACCACTTACCACAGTGCCAGGCATGGTGGCTCATGCCAGCACTTGAGAGGCAGAGACAGGAGGATTGCTGAGTTCGAGGCTTGCATGGCCTACATAGTGAGCTCAGAGCCAGCCTGAACTACAAAGTGAGACCCTGTCTCAAAAAAAAAAAAAAAAGGTGAAACCCCAGATTCCTTTCCTAGCAGCAGCAGAGGACTGAGGCCCACCCACTGCACCCCTGAACAGTGAGGATTCGGCTACCCAGGTGCCATTACGTTTCCTGCGCTGGCAGAGGACTGAGGTCTGCCTAGCGGCCCACTGCACACATTAATGGCACGGACTTGGCTACACAGCGCCATTCCATTCCCCGGCAATGACAGAGGACTAAGGTCTGCCCACTGGCCTGCTCCACCCAGGAGCCCTGCAGTGAGGAGTGGGTAGAGACCCAGGGCACCATCACCATGACGGAGGATTAAGGGCCTCTGGCCAGCCCCAACCCCACCCCAGAGCTACAATATGAGGACCCAGGTCCCAGAGGAGCTGGAGCCTTCTCCTGCATCCCTGCACACTGTAGCTGTGCTGAGAGACCCGGCATGATTAAAAAAAAATGGGAATCTAACTTCTATTTTGCCATCTACTCCTACATCCCTCTATTCAACTCTTGTCCCTGCACCCTCTGCTATCTTCCTGTCAGAAACAATATCCAGAAGTAAAAGACTCTTAGGCTGCCCTATTTCTTTTCCTTTACTATTATAAGTAGGTGTGCAAAGTCTCCAACGGTCTTACAGCATACAGTTGGTACTGTTTTATATATACGCCATTTTATCCTCTATTACCACTGGCATATATGAGGTTCTAGAATATAGGTGATCATCATAAATCGGCTAACCCTATTTCACTCCCCTTCTGTATCCCTACCTCCCTGATTCCCCAGTGACCTCTTATACCCAAAGGTTTGTGGGGTACATTTACGATCTACATGTTGTATACACATTGCTGATTAATTCTAAATTTTAGTATATGGACATAAAGGTAACTCATAAACTCAAAGTCTTCAGAACAGAATTTAACATAAATTTTATTTTATTTACTGTGTTTAATACTGATATTGGCATTGATTATATTATGTTAACAAACATGATGTAATTGTTCTGGTCAAATACGTCCCATCATGTGTCAGAACTGAGAACTCTCAATGGTCATTACAGATTCAAGGAGGATCCCCCAGGAAGGTGCCACACCCAAAGGGCCCCAGATAATGGAAAGAGACTTGCAATAAACATTGCCCTGTCATCAGGCAAAGGATGGCATTAGTAACAACAAAAGATAAGAAATGAGCAAATACACGAAAAAACAGACACAAAGATCACCACCACAGGGAAATTCAGAGAAAAGGGAAATAGGGCAAACTGAAACTCAAACACCAGGACTCTTGGAGATGGTAACTAAAGCAGATCTAGTAAAATGGAAATCACAACTCATCTCTGAGATCAAAACAGAGATACTATCCACAGTGAAAGACATCACTAAAGAAGAGATCAGCGAGATGATAGAATCCAAGATAGCAGAAGCAATGGAACCTTTTAAACAGCTTCAAGCAGAGCTCCAGGGAATGATGAAGGAGAACAAAAGCTTGCGAAGTAAGATGAATGAAGAAGAACACCCAACCTCAGACATAGAGGACAGCATAGCAGCCCATTAGCAGGAAAGATATAATCTATGGAATAGAGCAAGGGACCATGAGAAATCAATTCAACAGGTTCTAGAAGACTCAAAGAAAAATAATATAACACTGATTGGAGTCATTGAGGAAGCAGGAGACAGTGTAAAAGACATAAAAAAGCTATTGTCAGACATAACAACAGAAAACTTCACAGGAAAAGAAATAGACATACAGATAAATGAGGCCTATCAGACTCCAAAATGCCGTGACATAAAAATATCTATACCTAGACATAAAATTATCAAGGCTCCAGATGCACAACACAAGAATGAAATACTGAAAGCAGTGAGAGAAAGAAAGAAAATCACGTACAAAAGGAAGCCCATTAGGATCACAGCAAATTTTTTAACACAAACACTCAACACAAGGAGAGCATGGAGAGAACTATTTCAAGTACTACACAAAACAACCTCCAACCTAGACTATTGTACTTGCAAAACTATCTATCAAAATAGACAGGGAATTAAGATATTTCCATGATAAAGAACACTTGTAAAACTTCACAAATATGAAACACACACTCCAAAACATTCTAAAGAACATCTCGGAAAACAACACAGAAAATTCCATACCCACCAGACTCAGGAGAGTAAATTCATTGGGGCGAACAAGAAACTAAATAGAAAGGAGAAAAGCAAAAAAGAAAAGAAACAAGAACAGTGAAACATGGCAGCTCTGAATATGTCCATATCAGTCATAACCATTAATGTCAATGGACTCAATGGGCCAATTAAAAGACACAGAGTAGCAGATTGGATCAAGAAGCAAGATCCTACATTCTGCTGCATACAGGAAATACACCTAATTCAGAAGGAAACCCATAGACTGAAAATAAAAGGTTGGAAATCTTTGCTCCATGCCACAGGAAACTGCAGAAAAGCAGGAGTGGCTATCTTGTTTGCAGATAAAATAGATTTCAAACCCAAATTGATTAAAAGAGATAAAGAAGGTCACTATATTCTTGTAAAGGGAACTATCCAAGAGAAAGAAAAAACAATCATAAATATTTATGCACCAAACTCTAATGCACACAACTATATAAAACAAGCATTACTGCCCATGAAAAGCCAGTTAACCATTAACACAACAGTAGTAGGGGACTTTAATACTCCGCTGTCACAAATTGACAGATCAACTGGACAAATAATCCATAATGAAATACTTGAGCTAAATCACATTTTTGAGCAAATGGACTTATTAGATGCCTACAGAATACTTCACCCTACAAAGCGAGAATATATCTTCTCAGCTGCTCATGGATCATTATCCAAAATAGATCACATTCTACTCCATTGAACAAGCTCCATAGAACACATGTGAACTTCCAAACTGAACGAAGAGGATATAAAAATGCTAAACAACCCAATATCAATCTGGGAAATTGAAAATGTAATATAAAACCAACCAACAAAGAAAAGCCCTTGTCCTGACGACCTCACTGCTGAATTCTGCAAAACTTTTAAAGAAGAGTTAATACCAGTACTTCTCAAACTCTTTAGTGAAATTGAAAGGGAAGCAGTACTCCCCAAATAATTCCTTGAAGCAACTATCACCTTGATTCCAAAGGCAGGGAAAGATCCCAACAAAAAAGAAAACTACAGGCCTATGAATATTGACTCAAAAAACCTCAATAAAATGCTGGCAAACAGAATACAGAGAGGTATCAAGAAAATCATACACCCTGATTAAGTCAGATTTATCCCAGGGATGCAAGGCTGGTTCAACATACATGAATCAATTAATGTAATACACTAAATTAACAGGCTCAAGGACAAAAAACTCAAGATTATCTCAATAGACACAGAAAAAGCACTTGCCAAAATCCAATACCCATTTATGATCAAAACCCTACAGAGAATCAGAATCGATGGACTTTATCTCAATTTAATATAAGCTGCTTATGAGAAACGAACAGCCAGCATCATACTTAATGGGCAAAAACTGAAACCTTTTACACTAAGATTAGGAAGGAAACAAGAATGCCTGCTGTCCCCACTGTTGTTCAATATAGTGCTGGAAACATTAGCCATAGCAATCAAGCAGGACAAAGATATAAAAGCAATAAAGATAGGAAAGGAAAACTTTCATTATTTGCTGTCTTATTATGTCATTATAAACTGTCACAATTTGCTGATGATGTAATACCCTAGAGGATCCTAAAACCTCAACCAAAAGACTGCTAGACTTAATTACCAAATTTGGTAATGTTGCTGGTTACAGGGTCAATGCTCAAAAATCAACAGCCTTTGTCTACACAAACAACAGATTCACTGAAAGAGAAATTAGGGAGCCAATCCCTTTTACAGCGGCACCCAGAAAAATGAAACATTCAGGAATCAACCTAACAGAGGAAGTGAAAAACCTCTACTCTGAAAACTATAGCACTCTGAAAAACAAGATAGAAAAGGAAATCAGAAAGTGGAAAGTATCCCTTGTTCCTGTTTAGGGAGAACCAACATAGTCAAAATGACTCTACACCCACAATTATTTTATAGATTCAATGCAATTCCAATTGAAATTCCCATGTTATACTTCACAGAGCTAGAGAAAATAATACAGAATTCATCTGGAAACACAAGAAACCTAGAATAGCAAAAGTAATTCTAAGCAACCACGACATAGCAGGAGTATTACAATCCCCAATTTGAAACTCTACTATAAAGCCACTGAGATAAAGACAGCATGGTACTGGCAAAGTAACAGAGGACCAGTAAAATAGATAAGAAGACCCAGAAACAACTCTGGATACACTAAGACACCTTATCTTTGACAAAGGAGGCAAACATCCTCAATGGAGGAAAGACAGCCTCTTTAACAAATGGTGCTAGAAAAACTGGGCTTTCACCTGCCAAAAGCTAAAGCTAGACCTATCTCTTTCACCATGCACAAAGCTAAACTCACAATGGATACAAAACTTAAACATTAAAACAGAAACAATAAGCCTGCTGGAAAACAGCCTCAGTAAAATTGTTGGAGACATTGGCTTAGGTAGAGTCTTTATGAATAAAACCTCTATAGCACAAGAACTAGCAGAAAGAATCAACAAATGGGATCTCATCCTACCGAAAAGCCTCTGCACAGCAAAAGAAGTCACTGGCTTTGCTAAAAGACAACCAACAACATGGGAAAAAATCTTTATTAGCTGTTTATCAGACAAAGGGCTATTATCTACATATACAAAGAACAGATCAGCCTCCCCATTTTAAGACCCAGTTCAAAAATGGGCATTGGAAATGAACAGACACTTCTCAAAGGCAGAAATCAAAGCAGCTAATAAGCATATGAAGAAATGTTCAACATCATTGGTCATTAGAGAGATGCAAATGAAAACAACACTGAGATTTCATCACACTTCACAAAGAATGGTAGTTCTCACAATATCAACCAACAATAAATGCTGGTGTGACTGTGGGGAGAGAGGAACCCTTCTCCACTGTTGGTGGGATTGCAGACTTGTGCAACCATTATGAAGATCCGTGTGGAGATTTCTCAGAAAACTAGGACTAGGGGTCCCATTTGACCCTGCTATCCCCCTTCTAGGAATATACCCAAAAGAATTTTAAAAATCATATTGGAAAGACAGATGTACACCCTTGTTCATAGTAGCATAGTTCGTGATAGCTCAGTTTTGGAAACAACCCAAATGCCCATCAACTGTAGACTGGATAAAGAAGATGTGTATTTTTTTTAATGAAATGGAGTATTATTCTGCCAAAAAAATTGTAAGATCAATTCATTTATGTGCACATGGAGACACCTGGAGGGTATATTAATAAATGAAGTAAGTAGATCACAGATATGCAAATACCGGATCTTCTCTTTGATATGAACACCTGTAGATACAAATGAGCTCTAGAAAGTATGACAGTTTTTATAGAATGGAAATTTCCAAAGGAAATTTGGTGTGGGAATGTAATGAGGGGAATGAATAAACATGATTCATAAAGAAAATAAAAGAGTATGTATAAAGGGGATGGGGAGGTGTGGGTGGGTAGGGATATGGGTAAAAATTAGAATTAACTTGTGTCATACACTGGTACAAATTCCCCAATGTTATATAGGATTGTGAGATGTATATTAATTGTACCAATAGAGAATTCAATTAAAAATGTGAAACCCCAAACATCAGTGCTTTGATAATTTAGAAAATGATATTTAGGGAATATCACACTTTTTGGAGACAGAATTATGTCCTTAATCTCTAATGATAACTAAAATATTATTCATTAATTTTATTCAATTTTAGAAATGGGTATTGCCAAGAAAACGGAAAAACTATATTGAAGTAAAGAATGAAAGAAGTCTTAGTTGTATGCTAAGGTTATAATTTGTTTTGTAGGATATTTCCCATTATGGGTCAAGTTTTTTCCATATTCTATTTTCCCCTTACCTTTATTGTAGGCTTTGAGTAGTCAGAAACAATTCTCTCAGCGAAGGGACCATTAAAATGAATATCCTTGGGAGGCTAACGAGAGGAGTGATTAAAAGTGTGCAATCACTTGAAAGACAAACATCAGGAAAAGTAGGAAGTACTGGAGGAAAGAAATTTCTTTTCTTTTAGAGTGGGAAGAGTTGTGGCCTTCTGTAAAAAGTGAGGTCAGGGACAGCCTAAACTACAAAGCGAGACCCTGTCTCAAAAAAAAAAAAAGTACATGTGTTGATTATTGAATGCATTAAATATCAGCTCATAATCTCCGTATCCTGCAGTTATCAGGTGTAAGCTTGGCATTCTTGGTAGATGCGGGTCACATGTTCTCTTCATCAATACTTCATATTGGTTTCTTTTCTCTCATATTTAAAAATATATATACAGTTGTAAATAACTGTAAACCAAGATAAATTCCAGTTTCAACGAGCAAAGTATAATCTAAAACCCGTGTTAATAGGACACGTGTTCTCTCTGAAGCACAAAAAGCTTCTTTATAGATTAAAATTACTGTTCTATACAAGATTTTCTGTTTTTCTTTAAATTGAATGCTTTATTTGTATAATTCATATACATCTCACAATCAAACACAATATTGGAGAATTTGTACCAGTATATGACATGTTAATTCTCATTTTTACCCATATCCCTACCCACCCACACCTCCCCAACCCCTATACACATGCTCTTTTATTTCTTTCATAATCATATTTATTCCTTCCCCTCATTACATTCCCACACCAAACTTCCTTTGGAAATTTACCATTCTACAAAAACTGTCATACTTTCTAGAGCTCATTTGCATCTACAGGTGTTCATATCAAAGAGAAGATCCGATATTTGCCTATCTGTGATCTATTTATTTCACTTATGAGTGTGTCCTCCAGGTGTATCCATTTTCACAAAAATAAACGAATTTTGTCATTCTTTATGACAGAATAATACTCCATTTCATTTTTAAAAAGCCACACACATCTTCTTTATTCAGTCTCCAGTTGATGGGCATTTGGTTTGTTTCCAAGACTGAGATATCATGAATTGAGCTGCTCTGAACAAGGGTGTACATCTGCACAAGATTTTCTTAATAGTTCAGGGCTCTTTCCAATTTCCTAATACATTTAAAATTTAAAAGTTATATTTTTCTAAGAATATGAAACAAATTTTCAAATAAAATGTACAAAACTTTTCAAGTAAATCATGAAATTTTCGATATAACATTTAATTAATTTTCCCAATTTGTCTTATAGAACCTTCAACTTGTCATTAATGCCCAGCTGAGTCATTCTCTTCTAATGTTACATTCCTTAGGATGTTATAGAAAAATCCCGACTGGCTTCTGTACCTCTTAACTTGCCTGATGCTTTGGATCCTCTGGGTCATGTACATGCACTGTAACTCTGAATTATTTCTTTCATATTTTCAAAAATTGAAATTGTATATCTTCAAGGAAATGTGTGCTAACCATTCCCATCCCACTCCAGTGGATGTTCTATTTCTTTAATATCACTCTGCCATGTTTTATTTGTTTAGAGTGTGTCTTACAATTGTTCCCTAGACTCTTTAATAATGATACTTGTCAACAACTCTGTACTTGGGGGTTCTTAGTGGAATTTACAGAAGAAAAGATACAGAAAAACATGATGGAAAACTTTCTCATTTCATATCTATAATAGTAAGGATATATATTTTTTTTACCAAATCTCAAAATATAGCACAGATGCATCCTCACACCAGATCAATTTCTGTGAAAAGTATAATCTAAACCTTATTGTTATTAAACATCAGATAATCTCAACTTGAGTGTCATTCTCCGAAATTTATGTTTTGTTTTTTTTTCATACAAAGGGCAAGCATCTCACTCAGAGTATGGAAACTAAAGAAATCTGATAACTGCCGGGTGTGGTGGTTCACGCCTGTAATCCTAGCACTCGGGAGGCAGAGGCAGGAGGATTGCTGAGTTCGCAGCTTGGCTGGGCTACATAGTGAGCTCAGAGCCAGCCTGAACTACAAAGTGAGACCCTGTCTTAAAAAAAAAGAAAGAAAGAAAGAAAGAAAGAAAGAAAGAAAGAAAGAAAGAAAGAAAGAAAGAAAGAAAGAAAGAAAGAAAGAAAGAAAGAAAGAAAGAAAGAGAAAGAAAGAAAGAAATCTGATAACTAATGTAATGTGGAATTCTGGATTGGAACTGATTGAGAAGAAATCTCCGTATTGGGAAAAATGTGAATATGAACTATGGATTATAATATTGTATAAATTCTAATTTCCTAAGTTTTAAAAACTGTACTGTGTAAGTTAATGCCTGTGTGCTTAGGAAATGAACATAAATATTCATGGTGAAAGGGTGTGCTTCCTGGGAAGAATTTTCAGGGTTTAAAAATAATACACAAGGTGTAAGCAAGACATTTAATTTAAAAAAATCATTATCATAAAAGACACACTTCCATTAATCCTTCCCAAAACACTCTCCCTAAATTCAAGTGCACATATCTTGTCAAACTTGCCATTTTCTGAACTTGCAACTTTCTGATCTAGAGTCAAATGCACCCAACTTGAGCCCTGAGTTCCTGTAACAAATACAGGTTCTTGCAGCTTTTAAAAGCAGTTCTAAAAGCTGTTTTTCTTGAGTGTCTTTTGCAGGTCTGATCAAAACACTGATTACTAAGGCCAAGTGCCAGCTAACAGAAAAGCAGGCTATGAAAAATATTGGGGTGTGTCGCTTCTCACTAATCTCACAGAATCCCTGTGGACTCCTTGCTCTTCCTAAACAATTGTAGATGTTTCATATCCATTTGGGACATTGAAACTGCCAGGAGAGTAAAACAGAAGAAGAACTTCCAGAACTGCTTTGCAAAGTGACAATAATGATGGGATAAGTGCGTTGAAAATGAGGGGGAGTATTTTGATGGAGTTAATGATAATGTATCTTTTACTGTACTATTATTTAATTCAAACATTCATCATGTCTTCCTTTTCACCCCACAACACTCAACTCCAATATACATATCTTCCTTTCTTTTTCTTTAATATCATATTTTTTTCTTTCCCCTCAGTACTTACTCCTACCCTTTTCCTTTTGAATATTTTCTATTTTACAATATCTATCATACATTCTACAACTCATTTACATATTCAGATTCTCATACCAGAGAAAAGGTTAGCATTTACACATCTGTGACATATTTATTTTACTTATGAGTGTGTCTTCAAGATATGACCTTTTGAGTATAAATGACTCAAACATAATTCTTTATGGCAAAGTAATACTCCATTTTATTTAAAAACCCACATCATCTTTATCCAGTCTCCAGTTGATGGGCACTTTTCAGAGGAAGAAGTAAAAATAGGCAAGAAGCATATGAAGAAATGCTCAACATCACTGTTCATTCGAGAGATGTAGATGAAAACAGCACTGAGATTTCATCTCATTCCACAAAGAATGGCTGAGGAGATGCTTCAAAACAAAAACAAAAACTAGAATTAGAGTCCCATGTGACCCTGCTATTCCTCTGCTAGGAATAAACATGAAAGAATCAAAAGAATCACATCACAGTGGCATGTGTGGACCCATGTTAATAGTAGTTCAGTTTGTGATAGCTAAATCTTGGAAACAATTCAAATGCTCATCATTTCAACTCCACCTCTTATAGTAGCAACACAGATAAAACAGTTGAGTAGGACAAAATATAAGCAAATTCCATACCTAGGCCATTAGAACTCTGTCCATTAGGTGAATAATCTCACCCCACCCAGTTCCACAAATGAAGACTGTTACTTAATTAATGCAGCTTGACGTTTGGAAATTCCGCAGTTTCCCCAGTGGATTCAATGAGTAGTCAGTGTAGAAAACAAATGAGTTTTACAGGGTGTTCTAGGGCCATGTTTTTGTTTCTGTTTTTGTTTTCAAAACCTAATCTAATAAAATCTCAAAGAAAGTTAATACACAGATGGTAGGACAAAACATCCCTCATATGATATGGACTGTGAGAAATAGGAATCATCTTAAATTTTAAACAGAAACATATTGAGGAAACAGCTTTAGACAGTCTAATTTTTCTTTATTTCCTATTATCACATATTTTATGTTTACAATTTACTACCTATTTCCCTGATGTATCCATATTCTATAGTCTCAAGTTTTCATTCATTTTCTTTACTTTCCCACATGCATTATTCACCGTAATATTTATTACACTTGGTTCTAAAGGAATCCAGCATACTTTACGTTTCCCAAAGAGTTCCATTCCACTTAGTTTTTAACAAATTTAATGCGGTGGCACTGGCCAACTGCATTTGTAGATTTATTGCTTAAGAAAACAAAATTAAACAAAAATAACTTTTTCCCCAAATGCGCATTCTTTTCTGAAATAGCTTTCATTCGTCATCCCTAGTGAACTAAAATCTGTAAGTGGACAGGACTGTCAAATAACTAATGAAAAATAGATGCCTAAAAAATAACAAACAGCACTATTCCAGAAGTTTTCCTCTCAGTAACTTGGCCTCCTTTGAAATTAACAGTTTCACATTTGCAAATCCACAGCTGCATAAAGTGAGCTATCACCCTTTCACTGACTCCACAAAAGCCAATCCTTTGGGTTAATTTTGATTCAGTTTCTTAACTTCTAAGACTGTCGTCAAATCTTAGATACTAACTTGCTAAGGTGCAAAGCATCTAGTGAAAGCACACATACTTTCTTGTCTCTTAAAAGAAAATGAGAAACTGTAGTTGTAAATGTGTTGTAGAATGCATGATCAATATTGTGAAATGGTAAATGTTCAAAAGGAAACGGGGTTCAGGAGTAAATAATGAGGGAAAGGAAAAAATTGAGGTTAAAAAAAATGGAAGCAGCTGGGCGTGGTGGCTCACGCCTGTAATCCCAGCACTCAGGAGGCAGAGACAGGATGGTTGCTGAGTTCGAGGCTTGTCAGGGCTACATAGTGAACTCAGAGCCAGGCTGAACTACAAAGTGAGACTCTGTCTCAAAAACAAAACAAAACAAAAATGGAAGCATAGCTTATGTATATAGGGACGGGGGGTGGTGGAAGGGTGTGTAGGGGAAGGGGAAAAATAAGAATTAAGTTATGTCATATACTGGTACAAATTCTCAATGTGGAATGTAATTGTGATGTGTATATATAATGTACCAATAAATTAAATTTAAATAAAAATGAATAGTCATTCTACTAAACAACACTTTATACACACATTATGATCACATTCAACATTGAGAATTTGTACCTATTCATGACACATCTTCTCATTTTTCTTCTTTGTCTTGCCCTCCCTACAACCACCAGCCTCTAGATTTATAAGCTTTCTTTCCTTTTTTCTAACTACTTTTTTCCTTCTTTACCTTTCCCTACCCACCTTTCCATTTTCCTTTTGCATGTTTTCTTCCTGTTTCACATTAAGTATTATACATTTTTTTCCTTTCATTTACACCTTCAGTTTTTCATAGTAGAGAAAATATATGGTATTTGCACATCAATTTTTTAAACCAAGATTCCTCCTTTCTCTACAAACTTACATAACTTCAATAGCTCTAATTATCAAATACTTCAAAATGAGTTTCAAAATAAGTAATGAATCCACTCTTTTGGTCAGTGCTTCTATTTTTATGCATGCAGGTATGTTATCAGTTAGAGTTCAACTTGTTACCAAAAAACTTGTAGAAAATCAGCTAAAATTTGATATCATATTTTCTCTAGGTAATTGAACACATCATTAAGTTTTTTCTTCATTATACTTTCTTTTGTTTCCACAAAAGAAACTAGTTTTTCACCAGAGAACTATAAATGATCTGTTATTCTTTAAGAAAAAAAAGTGGGTGTTGATGATATACACCAGGGATAGAGTTTACCTCGAGTGCAATGTTCTTAACTCAACCCCAGCATTACAACAAAAAGTAATGATATTTTTGTTTCCTAAAATTACAGTTTCTTAGCAGGAATATTGATAATAAAAAGACAACCATATATAATATATATACACTGTATGTATAATAACAATTATTTATAATTCATTTGCATTCATTAAACTAGAAAGATACAAATATGGCAAGATACAAATATGTCTCTTCATTTAAAATTTTGAAAAATTTTAGAAATAAAGTAAATTAATTCTAAGTTAAATTTCAGTAATATTCACAGAAACACTTTATATATTTCAAATATAATTTTAACCAAATGGTAATGAATAATGTCAGTTATAAAAATGAGTTGAATAGAGACTAGAGAAATTATTTCACTTTGTGATGTATTTACAGGAGAGAAACAAATTCATTATTTAATCAAGAATTGTACTGAAAGCAGGAGATTCAGATCAGTGGTTCTACACCTGCCTAGCAAGTGCAAGGTCCAGGGTTAGACCCTTGTGACCACAAGCAACAATACCAGGTATAGTGATTCACACCCACCAGCAATTAGTACCCCATACCATAGTGCTGGCCATGGTGGCTCAGGCCTGTAATCCCAGCACTCAGGAGGCAGATGCAGGAGGACTATTGAGTTCAAGGCATGCCTGGGCTACATAGTGAGCTCAAGGCCAGCCTGAACAAGTACAAAGTGAGACCCTATCTCAAAAAAGAGAAAATTGTATTAGAAAAATATATTAATTTACATAACTTTAAATTATGTCATTTGTCTTTATATAATCAAGATTTTTGTTTAAAAGAAAAAGGGAAAGGGGTGTAGGTGTAAGCAAAGAAGGGAGAGAAAAAATTTGATAGTTAAAACATGGAAACAAAGGTTATGTATATAGAGTGGGGGTTATAGGGAAGGCAGGGGAATGGGAAAAAATGAGACTCAAGATGTGTCACATACAAGTACAAATTCTCAATGTTAAATGTGATAGTAATGTATATAAAATTTGTATCGATATAATCAATTTTAAAAAGACTTTTTTTAATGTCAAGTTAACTACCTATAGTAAAACTAGTACTTTACTTTGCATAGTATCTGATTTGAGTGACCATGGTCCACTATATGAAAACAATGAAGGAAATACTGTGTTTATTATGAAAAATAACAAACCTGATCACTTCTCCTAGAAGTTTAGCTATTAAAACCAATTTAAATAAATAAATTTAATTTTGTACATATTACAATATTATCATGTAATATCATCTTCATCTCAAATAAGTTCATGTTTCTAAGGTCTCTGGTCTTGATTTGATAAGTCTGGTACTTTTCTGAATAGTTGCATTGTGACTCATACAATTGATGGAAAATTTCAATGAAAAATATATTTTAAGTGGTATCAAAATATAATTGTTAGATTAGGTAATATATTTTCATAAGTAAAACACTGTAAAGATTTACAGTTCATTTTGTCTATATTACACTTTCAAAAATAGGTAAAACTAAAAGCAGTATTGCCATTTCCAAAAGATGACTTATCTGCCACATGATAAATATATTGTAGTGATCTAATTCCAGTAGTACATGAATTAAGCAATTATTATAGTAAAAATAACATGATCACCTTCTCACATAAAAATTTAAATTACTGAATGTTTATTACACATCCTTATATTTAGCTTCTTGGCCATAAGTTAATAGATTGAGACAAAAGCTAAACAAAGAAAACTGTTAGACATAATATAAATTGTATGAAGGGTTCACAGTAGATCTCATGTATGGTAGAAAAATATCAGAAGATTTAATGGTTCATTTTTGCATGACATACAGTATACATAGTAATTCACCTGGAAATTGAATTCATGTATATAAGACTAAAATTGCATGAATACTTTCAGCCACAGTTTCCCCAACTGATTTTCAAAAAATCATAAGGGAATAAAAAATGGTGTCATGTATGTTTAGGGCATGTATTTGCTAACCAGAATAAAGAGAGCCAAAATGATTGTGATGTACTAGTCTTAAAAACAAAGAATAATATTCACTTTAGTTACAGAAGATAAAATCATGATTCCTTGAGCTAATATGATCTTAATTATATATACTGGAATTATAAGAAAAGATATGCATACTTTCTACTAATTTCTTTTTTAATCATAAGAAATAGACAAAATATTATAATATATGGAAATTAAAGTATTTGATTTTCCAAAATGTGTTGCATTTCACATACTACAACACCCACTCTGAAATGTCCTAATCACAGGAAAAAAGGAGTGATTCATGAAACTGAAGAGTCACCCATCAGTCTTGTTTGGTAAAGGCCAGTTTAATTCATGACATTATTCTTCCTGTGTGTCACTTTTGACCATAAGCTAATTAATTCAATGTTGGCAAGATAACAAAATAAACTTTGAAGCTTATATTCTTGTAACACTACAGCATACTCAAAGTGAGCATTTTATTCATCGTTTCTGAAGTAGTTCAATAAGCCCGAATGACTCACGGCTCCTGGAACTATCTCTTGACTAATTCTGGCTTGATAGGTCCGCCTTTCACAACCAACCTCAGGAACAAGGTTATGCTTTAATCAATCCAAATACAAATTGAGACTAATCAAAATAATACAATACCATTTTATGCAGTGTGAAAATATCCAAAGTAGAGATTATTAAGTTGGACTTATTTTTACTTTACAGGCTTATCTTCCTTCCCACATCGCACCACCATGCCAGCTGCTTATAGGAGTTTTCATTATCCTTGAAATACAAAAATGCCACTAGTGTAAATTTAGATATGTATCTATTTCATTATTTACTTTTTGTCATTTCGATCTGACAAGTATAATCTTTCTCACTTTGGAGAATTGCAGTTTATTTCATTTATTGCCCCTCCTCCATCTGCTCTGTTGTCAGCTATTGCATAGCTATCATCATCCTTTTATTTTTTTACACTATTATCATTATCACTTTTGAGTTTTAAGATAATTTCATTAGTTTTATTTTTCAATAATTATTTTATATTCTATATTATCAATTACTTGATAGCTAATTTTTTTTAAATTAACCATCCTGCTTTGTAACTGCAAGTAGCCCATTAGGATTCATTGTCTTTTCTGCTTATAAGCAACATACTTTTTGATATTATGTAGAATGTAACAGTGTGCCTGCACTTTGTATGTACACACTTTCCATGTGTATATTCAATTTTTAAAGACACCATTCAGTAAAGTTGTTTTCTTTCCAATGTACAGTTCTAAGGATTTTAATACATGGAGATGCTGATGTTGGCAACTACCAAAATCAGTATCAAAGCATTTCTTCCACCTATGATCCCTTTGAATCCACATTCTTCCCCAAATTATCATGCCCAATGCCATTCATTTATTTAGAAACCCAAAAATTTTGTATTTTCTAAAAGTTAACCACTAAGGATGTAAATGTTGAGGTTGGCACTGCTCACCTCAGAGGAAGCTCTCAATACCTCCTCAAAGTGTTTTTGTGCCACATTATTTATTATTATGGGTGGTTTATGATATATGACAGAATGAGTTTCATTTGGGACAGTTTTGCATACAGCTGCATATTAGGAATAGGTTTTTATGTGGCCAAAAGCCGTGACTGGTAATATATTGTATAATCAAACCTACAGTGTAGTTGAAGCACACTGACTGCCCGTCATCCAAAAAAAAGATGCATATTGTACCTTCTCAATTTTAGTTCTGTATTTTTTAATTTGAGCAATTTTGTTGTGGTGTGCTGTCATGTGAGTGTAGTTTAATTTGCATTTTGTGATGACTGTTGTTATATTTTCTTGGATTTGCTCATTTTTTTGTGCAATCTTTTATGGATAATGTGTTCAAGCCTTTTAGCCCAGTTTAAATGGTATGGTAGGTATGTCTTTTTATTTTTTATTTTTATTTTTTTTTTCTTTTTGGAGACAGGGTCTCGCTTTGTAGTTCAGGCTGGCCCTGAGCTCACTATGGTGCCCAGGCAAGCCGCCGCGAACTCAGCAATCCTCCTGTCTCTGCCTCCCAAGTGCTGGGATTAGGTATGTCTTTTTATAGTTGAGACTTGAGAGTTCTATATATTATCTAAATTTTTAATTCTTTGTTGAAATTGCAAATTGCAAATACTTCCTCTAATTTAAGATTGTCTTTTAAGTCTCAACAGTGTCTTTTTCACTAAGAAAAATTAATTCTGATGACATATGAATTATATTTTCAACATCACACTTAAAAGTTCTCTCTCAAACAGTTTCTCTTATATTCTTTTCAGAGAGTTTCTGAATTTTAGATGTTTCGGCCTCTGTTTGTTGGATGTTTGTTTGATCCAAGATTTATCTTTTTGTTTTGTCTGTTTTGTTTTGTTTGGTGGTCAATATTAAGCACAGGACCTCATGAATGCTAAACACAAGCTCCAGCACCACACTGGGGCCACAGGTCCTGGGATTAACAGTTATGATCCATTCTTAGTACATTTTTCATTTTACATATGAATGACAAAATGTCTTGATACTACTCAGTTTCTATTATTTCTTTTGCAATGATTTGTAGCAAACTATTTTTCACAACTATTTATGAAGACCAAATAAGTTGGCATAGGTATGTTCTCAAGTTTCCATTCTGTTGTATTGATTTCTATGTTTTCCTTTCAATAATCCACTCTATTAATGATGGTAACTTGAAAGAAATTCTTAAAATTGAGTGATGTGATTCTTACATTTTTTATCTTTTAAACATAATTTTCCTATGTTAATTACTCCCTTAAACACATGGATCAGTTCGTTTATATGTACAAATCTGGGACTTTCATTGGCAATTTTAAAATACTTAGATTAGTTGAGAGAATAAGCCTCACTTTCTATGCTGTTTTCTATTACATGAAAGCGACATAACTTTCTATTTAGTTCATTAATATATCTTTTCAGCAACTTCTAGTAGAAATATTGTTTTAAATTTTCTTTATTTTAATAGTATTTGCTTAGAGTAAATGTTTACATTTCTTTGTGAGAGCTGACATGTGTAAAGAATACACACTAATTTTTTATATCCATCCCCTTTTGCTTCCCTTCTTCCCTTTTTCCATCTCTTGATTCCTTTGTGTGTACATGTGTGTGCGTGTGTGTGTGTGCAATAAATAATCTTTATATTCCTTGTTGACACAGAAATCTTGGTATGTTTTATTAAATTCATAAATAATGATTAATTGTATTGGAGTAAACAGCCATATATTTAATTGGATTTTAAAGTATGCATCGATATTATATACAAATATGATGGAGTGTTTATCTATGTCTTTGTAATTTTACTAAACTAACTTACAGTTCTTAGATGTTGTTTTCTTTCAATTCCTGAAGATTTATACACGGTATTGTCTGTGACTGGGCATATTGTACTTTTTTCCACTATTTATTAGTCCACAAATACATTTTTTCTTCCTTCTTTTTACTAGCTGAATTCACAGTATAGAGATTCTGAGAACTTATATTCTTGCTTTGCATCCAACTTTTGGAAAGCAAACATCATGTATATTTTTATTTAACTTTGAAGTGTTTAAGAGTAATCATTGCTGTATTCACATGGATTCTTTTTTTAGGGAATTGAATGAATTTATTTATTTATTTCTACAGAAAAAGACAACTAGCAGGTTTAATGTGGGCATGTTAAAAGCTTTTAATGTCAAACAAATAATAGCAGAGAAAAATATTTGCTTTCCTCTGAAAGTTGCACTGCTATTCAGTAACTGGCAGGCCAAAATTAGTAGAGATCATTCCCAATTATCTAAGTCAATTGATGATGTATAAAAATATCAACTATTTGACCTCAGTAATCACAACAAAACAATTGCTTGGGAAGTAACCAGGAAGAATTATGTGAAATGTGATTTGTATCTGTGTTTTGTGACACTCTACTAATAGAATATTCAAAACTGCATAAAATCTGTGATTTTAGAAATATTTCATATAAACAGATGTACAGATTAGAAGAAAGTGAGTATTGTTATTTCTACTGTTCTTTTGGTGGTTGCACATGTCTACATTTCCACCTACAATAGAGAAGCATTCCTTCCTCCCTACAGCACAGTCGGCATTTGTTTTTGGTTGATTTCTTGATAGTAGCCACACTTAATATTGAGGTGCAATCTCAGGACTGTTTTCATCTGCTACACTTGAATGACAAATGATGTTGAACATTTCAGTAAGTGTTTGTTTGCTGTTTCTACTTTTTCATCTGAAAAGTGTCTATTCATTTCAGAGTCCCATGTTTAAAGATGGGCCTTTAAACTTGAGGTCTGATTTTTTTTTGAGTGTTTAAGAGTTTTTAGATTTAAATCTTTATTGGTACATTTTATATACACATCATGATGACACTCAACATTGAGACTATTTACCAGTACATGGCATGACTGAATTCTCATTTTTTCTCATTCTCCTACTCACCGTAAAACCTCATAATGTATACTTGAAATGTACCAGTAAATACAATTAATAAATATATTTGTTAGACAGAATGAACATTTTTCTTATGAAAGGTTAAATACTGCAAAATAGAAAATATACAAAGGGAAATGGGGTGTAGGGATAAGTAACAAGGGGCAGACAAAATAAGATACTAATAAAAAAAGGGAAACAAAGCTTATGTATATAGAGGCAGGGGGTTGTAGGGTGGGTGAGGGAATGGGAAAAAATGAGAATTAAATAGTGTCATATACCGGTACAAATTCTCAATATTGTGTGTGATAATGATGTGTATATATAATGTACCAATAAAGACTCAAAAATTTTTAAAAAATTGTTGTTAAATATAGAAATTAAAGTACAATAGACTGATACTTCTTGGTAAAAGCTATTACATTTTCTCATTCCTGAATTATACTATAATCTTTGAAAGCAACACAGTAAAAATCAAATCCTTTAGGAAGTTATTAAGAATTTAGCACTCTGCTTGTGTGGAAGTACAGATTCTACTTTCTGAAGAGACTACTATGGATATGCTTAGAATAACATGTATATATCACATGTAGTTTGTTGGATATCTTAGTTGGGTTTTTCCTAAACGTATTACTTTAAAATACTAAATATAGTCGGGCGTGGTGGCTTACACCTGTAATCCCAGCACTTGGGAGGCAGAGACAGGAGGATTGCTGAGTTTGAGGCTTGCCTGGGATACATAGTGAGCTCAGGGCCAGCCTGAAATTTTTAAGGGAGACCCTGTCTCAAAAAAATACTAAATATAAAATTAAGTATATTCAAGCAAATACACTCCTCCAAACAAAAAATCTTTATAATAGTAGAATTATGAAATTAAATGCTTATCTATTGGGATGCCAAACTAGGTAGATGGGCATGAAGTAGTGGAACAGATAAGCATAAAGGAATGAAATAATATTAACAAAGTAGGAAAGTGGAGTGAATTTTGAGTACAAGATTGATTGATTTAATCTCTATTGGTTCATTGTATATACACATCATGATCACATTCAATATTGGGAATTTGTACCAGTATATGACATGATTTAATTCTCATTTTTCCCATTCCTTTTCCCAGAACCCCTAACCCCTAAATACGTGTTTTTTTTTCCAGTTTTTGTTATTACCATCACATTTTTTCTTTACTTCTCATTACTCACCCCTCCACCACATTTCCCTTTGCATATTTTCTATTTCACAATATCTATCATACATTCCAGAACTCACTAACACCTTCAGTTTCTCATACTAGAGAACAGATAAGGTACATCTGTGACCTATTTATTTCACATACAAGTATGTCCTAAAGGTACGTCCACTGAAGTATAAATGACTCAAACTTATCATTCTTTAAGGCAGAGTAATACTCCATTTAATAGAAAAACCACATCTTCTTTTTCCAGTTTCCAGTTGATGAGCATTTGTGTTGTTTCCAAGACTGAGTTATCACAAACTGAGCTGCTATGACCATGGGTGCACATATGTAACTATGATCTGATCTCCACCCAGAGTGCCAGCAGGATTTATCTTTTAAAAGCTAAGCTTTTCCATTCTACCAAAATGTTTTCTATTCATTTTAGTTTATATTTAAGTGAAGAAATAGATTATTTTAAACTTCTGCTTCAAAATTCAAGACCTATATTGATCTAAGAAATTATATTCTCTAAATTTCATTGAGCAATTTAGGTCTTATCACACCTGATATTCTTTGTATTTTTCCTGAAATTCTATTTAAGAAAATATTTTCAAAGATCACATTAATAAAACAAAATTTTGCCTATGACATAAAAATAACCTACAACTTGTTTATGGATTTTAATTTTCTTTATTTCATGCTGGACCATTATCTCTCATTAGAAGAGATTACACAGTAATCATGTCAAAATTCCAACATAAACTGCATTAACTGTGAGTTCTTTCAACACCCAGACATACTTACTTCAGGGTGGCCAGTGCTTTCATAGTAGAGTGCCTAGCTCTGGAAGGCCACAGACCAATACAAAAGAGGATTGCTCTGAGCTGGAGCTCCTACAGAACCAACTCCAGGCCAGCCACATACCTCTTCTCCCTCTCCAGTTGTAAAATGTCTGTACTCAGGATCTGGAAAACTCACATCCACTAGTTATTGTTCTCAAACCCAGATATTTATGGGCAAAATACTCCAAACTCCATACTGACAGTGAATCTTCCTCAGGCTCCTTTTACTTTGTTTCCCTAGGGTTCATAACATTAATAAAGATAGTGATTCCTTACTACTTAGTCAGAATAGACTAAATACCAGTCTTCAGTTTCCAGAGTGTTAATAAAATAGATGTATCTTGCTGGATCAAGCTTGTAATCCCAGCACACAGAGGCAGGATTGCTTAGTTTAAGGCTTGTCTGGGCTACATAGTGAACTCAGGGCCAGCCTGAACTACAAAGCAAGACTCTGACTCAAATGAGTTAATGAATGAATGAATCGTGTTGCAGCTGCTTATATTGTTTTATTTTTCTTCTGCATGATACAAGTTTGACAATGGGACCCAAGTCCTACTGTTCTCAAGACCCAGATTGAAGTTATAAGTGCAGCTCACATATCTGTGTGTTGAGGTGGTGGAAAAGAGAAGATAGAGCCATTGGTCAAGGGTGCTATGTCAATTATTCAAGCTGAACAAATTCTAGATCTCTAACATATACCTATATAAGTCTAGTTAAAAGTATTCCATCCTTGAAATTTGCTATCAGAGTAAAAGTTCTATTTTCATTTTAAGAAAAAAAAA
>PVIC010011389.1:0-41401 GCA_004025085.1 Thryonomys swinderianus | reverse complement strand
GCGGATGCTGCGCTGCGCTCTGCTCCTCCCGTGCCCGTGGCCGGGCACCGCCCCAGCGCGTGAGGGGCGCGTGAGGGACCCGTGCGCGGGCGGGTCTGTGCCGGCGGGCGCTTGCGGGTGCTCTCCTTCGGCGCTCTGGCTTAGGCAACAGGCTCTTCCCCGGGCTGCGCGCCCGTCGCGAACCACCTGCTCTCTTGCAAGGCCGCAGGGAGCCCACTCGGAAGACAGCGCCCGCTCCTCGCGTGGGACAGCGCTGCGGGCAGTGAAGCCCCGCCCTGCTCCCCGGGCCTCCTAAAAGCTAAGAGAGTCGCGCGGAGGCTCTGCAGGTGCCACGGAGCACACCCGGCTAAACTGGGAGAGAGCCGGCTCCCCCCTTCCGTCGCCTCCCGCCCGACGGCTCGGGGCTCCTCACGGCCCTGGGCGCGCTCGCCTCGCAGCGGCTCCGCGGAGGGTGCAGCTGGGGCAGCCGGGCCGCGTCGGTGCCGCGCGCCATTTCCCGGCTCCGGCCGCTGCCGCCCTCCGGCGTCCCGCTCAGGGCGACTGTCCGGCAGGAGGCAGCGGAGGGCGCGCCGGCTGGGCGAGGCGACCATGAAATTCACTTCTTCTTCCCCAAGGCTCGGAAACTCCACGCGGGAGCCGCGGGATCCTTTCAAGACAAACCCCGCTGGCGAGGCGCCTCTGACCTCCAGGGCCGTCCGGGGCGAAGTCAGGCCCTGCCGGGGTCCCAGCGTGACTCAGAGCCGGCGAGCTGAGCGGGCGTCGCCTCATGTCTCTGAAAGTCGGGGTGAATGAACCTTGCTCTCCTCGGAGGCCCCTGTGAAGACGCAAGGCGCTCCCGGAGGGGGCTCTGGCCGGGCGGCAGGCGCCCAGGGCTCCCACTCCAGGTTCCCGGCACTTTCCAGTCTCGGGGCCAGCAGCGACAGCCCGAGTCCGCTGAGCCCCAACCCCCGTGAACTCGCCGCTAATTACAGGCCGGCGGTCCGCCCCTCCTTGGAGGGCCGACTGCGCTCTTGGGGACGGAGGGCGTGTGCGCGTCCCTCACCTCGGTGAGTCCTTCCACAGCGGCTGCCCGGGCCTCCGGGCGCTCTGAGGCGCCCGCTCTCGGGCTGGCCCTGGCCCTCTGTCTCCGACGGGGACGAGAGAGCCAGCACCCGGCTGTGGCAGGACAGCGGGGAGACGGTCGGCAGCAGTGCCCACGGCGAGCACGGGGCTCGCGCGGGAGTGACGGAGGCGCGCTCCGGCCTGCGCCGTCCAGCGGGGTCGTCTCCGAGCAGGCCCACCGGCGCGGCAGGCAACTCACAGGGAAGTCTCGGGACAGGCAACTCACAGGGAAGCTTGAGGAGACGAGGGACGAGGCTGCTGGCTTCTGAGGCAGCAGCAAGCCCCGGCCGGTGGACTTTCCGGGTGACAGAGGTGTCCCACACCCCGACTGTGCGGTGCATGGACCTATTTATGAACTGAGATTCATACAACTACATGCTCCAAAAGTGTCTGTTTTAATGTGTGTGGATTTAAAGATTATAATGACTAAAGGACTGCAAAGCCCGGAAGCCGAGCATCTCATCAGTACTACTGCTAGTCCGCAGTCGGGCCGGCGGTCTGCGTCTCCGCGAGCCAGGCTGCCGCTCGCGCTCGGCCTCCTCCTTCCTTGCCCGCCCCGGCTGGGCTGTGGCCCCGAAGCCGCCCCGCACGCGCCCCGGGTCCATCTGCAGTTCCCGCGGCGCTGTCTGCGCTCCGTGGGCTCCGGCCCCACCTGCGCCGCGGCAGCTGAGGGCCCGTGAGGTGCCCACGCACGCGGCCTGGGCGGGACTGTGCAGCCGGAGCGTACTCCGAGTAAATTATCTCAACGCAGAAAGAACGCGGCAAGGATTTTCCACTGCTGAGAGGAAAACACAGAGTGAAACATTTCTTCCTTCCCCTTTTCCTTTTGTAGGTATAAAACACCCCAAGGCTGTTTTTATTAATCACTTCGGCATCACACTGCCGGCTTACACCGTATAAACTGGGTATAGATAGCTTTTAAATGTGTCCCTACGAGCAACGCTTATTGGTTTGGCAAATGAAATGAAAATACCTTGCTTCTTGGAATTCTGAAAACTTTTGTTTACTAAAAAAAAAAAAAAAAAAGCAGCCTAAGCTCCATAAGAATGGAGAAAAGAGAAAGATTAATTTCACAGGTTGACACATCTGTTTTCCAAAAGCAAAGAAAGAAAGAAAGAAAGAAAACTGAACATTAATTCTGCTCTTGTAACCAGCTTGTTACTGATGTATTTAACAAGGAAGGAAACGGCAAGCGGCTTTTTGGGGAGCTTCCCAGGCAGTGCGGAAGCAGAGCCCAGGGCAAAGACGCGGCGCGTCTCCGGGGCAGCTCCGTGTCCCGCGGCGTCCGGCTCCGGCGTCTCAGCCCCTCCGCCCACTTTCTGCAAGGCACCAGGGGGCTTTGAACAAACTGCATCTTATGTCACCCGCAGATATTTTAGCAGGTGTCTTCAGGGAACGGTGGCTTCACGCGTTTGCCCAACACAGCCCCTGCGGGCCTCCTTCGCCATGGACCCCGCATACACAGATCCAACCAGCAGCAGATTGAAAATAATGTTTTTTAAAAAACTGCACCTGCACCGAACATATACACACTTCTCTTGTTGTTATCCTCTAAGCAGTATAACACAACTGTTTATGTACCATGCACAGTGGGTTAGGCATGATAAGTCATACAGAGATGATTCACAACACACAAGACAATCTGCAGAGTATGCAAACGCTTCTCACGAGGGCTTCAGCGCTGGGATTTGAGCGCAGAAAACAACCCCCGGGCCCCTCGGCGAGGGCGACACCATTACCGAAACCCACCCACGAAAGGCCACTCCCTACTCACGCCGCACATCGAGCCCACAGAGAAAGCTCGCGACTGCCCCACGCGGCGCCCTTTGGCGGTGGCAGGGGCTCCGCAGGACTCGCGTGGGGAGGCCCGGCAGGCCTCCCGCCCCCCACCAGCCCGTCCTCTCTTTCCTTTCTCTGCTCTGCTATCTGTTCAAGAAACGGCACCAGCTGGCCCGAGATTTCTGACTTAACTCACTGCCTCCTCCTCGTGTTAAATGGGCTCTTCCCTCTGCACTTTCGGACACTGACGTGTGCGCTGGAGGTCAGCTTGGGCCTCGCTGGTCATGGCCGAGGGGGGTCCCTGCATCACCTCAGGAAGCCCAAGGGCCTGGGTTTGCCGATCCCGAGAGTAAGCAGAAAGGACCACGCGCCCCTTTCCTGTACAAGGAGTCCTCTCAGGCTCCGCTGACGGTCTTGGTGCTCCCTTCGCCTTGTGAACCCTCAGCAGCACTGACATCTTTTTTTTTTTTTTGAGACAGGGTCTCGCTTTGTAGTTCAGGCTGGCCCTGAGCTCACAATGGTGCCCAGGCAAGCCTCGAACTCAGCAATCCTCCTGCCTCTGCCTCCTGAGTGCTGGGATGACAGGCGTGAGCCACCACGCCCGGCAACACTGACATCTTTTAACTGGAAAGAGCATACTAAATATCAATGTATTAGGCAAACAAATACTATTTTATTTTCGCCATGTAGTATTAAAGATAAAGATGAATATTTTAAATCCAAAAAATTTTATTATATAAACTATAGCAGCAACATTATCATTACTGACATTTCTCTCCTCCTCCTCCTCTTTCCCTCTCTCCTTCTCTCTCTCTCTCTCTTTTGTCTTGTTTTTGTCCACAGGAACATTCCTCACATGAAAATATGCTCAAATATTGTTTAGTATCCATGCAGTTTTTCTCAAGGGAATGCAGACTAACATTCCATTTTGCCCTCAGTTGATAGGCAATAATGCTCTTTCATATGAATGAATGTTTTTATACATTTTATGATTATAAAATCAAATCTACAAAATAAGTTAAACTGTAAGAAGTCTAGTTTCTGTGACCACCCTTTATACCCTTCTTTTCTACCTCTGACCATGACGTGTTCTGTTTGCTGTTCCATCTG
Source organism: Thryonomys swinderianus (assembly GCA_004025085.1). Lineage (NCBI taxonomy): Eukaryota > Metazoa > Chordata > Mammalia > Rodentia > Thryonomyidae > Thryonomys > Thryonomys swinderianus. The sequence goes on along the minus strand of PVIC010011389.1, from coordinate 37,411 downwards.
TCCTGTGTGTGTCTCATTGCACGTCCTCAGGTAACTGCCACGTCAGCGCTCGTCTCACGTTTACTTCCTCCTGCCACAGAGCCTGTGGCCCGCATCTGCCCGCGAGGCCGGCCTGGCATCGCCGCCGCGCAGGCCCAGAATCTGTCCTCGGAGTGGCGCAGCCTCCTGGCACTGCGCAGCGCCCTGGAAGCCTGGGCAGCGGCTCTGCCGGACCGTGGCCATCGCGGTGGGGCTGGGAGGACCCGCAGCCCCGCTCCCGCTGCCCGTCGCGTCTTCCTTGCAGCTCCCTCCTCCAGTTCTCACCCTGCTTCCTGCTTGCACGCAGTCCTCTGGGTCACGCTGTCCTGCCCCCCTTGTTTTGAACACAGGACCCTGAACTACATCCACGACTTTTTTACTTTTTACTCTTGTTTATCATTCAGTCGCCCAGGCTGGTTTGAAGCTTGCAACCGTCCTGCCTCAGCCTCCCAAGGAGCTGGGATTACTGGTCTGTGCCGCTGCGCTGGGTCCCTTGACTCTCTTATTAAAGCAGCATTTCGAACCCACCGTGACATTCCTGGTTTGGGTCACCCGTGAGGCCTTGTTGGTAACGTTCACAGGTTCTAGGTGTAATGAGGTGGACGCCGGTTTTCGGGGCGCAGAGGGACAGTCTAGCGACTGCACTGGGGGCTCCTGTGCGCGCACGGGTCTTTCTGGGCCTCAGCTTTGCGTGACGCTGCCTCGCACGGGTCTCCGCGCCGCCCCCAGCACAGCTCAGGCCAGGTTAGAAGGAGGGAGCTGGTCCCGGGCCAGTGCTCCCGCTGCTCTTCTGAACGCTGGGGAACCCCAGGAGAGCTGTGCCGACTGCGCTCGGGAACGAGGGTGAGGGTGCGGCCCTGCCCAGTGCGCCCTGCCTGTCACTGACCCGGCCCTCCTCGCCCGCAGGGCTCTCCTGTTTCCACTCCGCCTCTTGTCTCTGTCTCTCTCTCCCCACCAGGATGTCAGATGAACCCTTAATGAGGGTCCGGCCAGTAACGGACTCACTGTGTTACTCGGGGCCGTGGCAGCCTTGTCCCAGGGACCCCAACAGGTATCAGTGTGGTAAATGCCAAAGTGAATGAAAGAGGGAAAGAGCGCCCCCAAACGGAAGGCCCAGCACCACGGTGGCTTTTCTTCTGACTGCTCCCCACACTCATCCAGCCTGAACCCACCAGCCTTCCTACTGCACAGTTAACGCAGGAGGGGAAAAGGCCATTTTGTGATCTCAGCAATCTCAATTTGCATTTTCCAGCTTTGAACCTGGCTTCTGCAATAAAAAGTCTTCCAAAAACCTCTAATGTAGGAACTTAAAATAGATAGGGGTCAAAGTTGTTCTGTTTTGATTTGCTTTGCAGTATATTTTGTTTTTCAAATTCAGGCTTTTTACACCACTGTGTGTGTCTCAGCAGAAAGATTCTTTGAACTATTTCACCTCTGTCCCATGGAGAATCCCATGAATTGTTCATTAGGTTCTAATGAGCTCACCCCGGCCAGCTGGAAGCGCTCAGGGAGGTCAGGACTCCGGGGCTCCAGGCAGCCCTTCCGCCTTCGGGAGAAGCGGCGCTCTCAGTCTGCAGGGCCAGGCGGGCTGCGGGCAGAGGGGCCACACAGGAGCCGCCTTCCTCGTAGGTCGCTTCCTGACTGCACCGAGGAAGCTGGTCTTCATCGAAGCGTCCAGCTGCAGGAGAGAAACGCTCCCTGCTCCGCCACGGGGCTCCCCGAGCTCAGCCTCCTGGGCAAGTCCAGCCTCATGACTAGACCCTGCGGTGACTCCAGATGACCTTTAAAGCAAGTCCCTTGAGGGCACGACTTAGTCACGTGTCTTCCAGGCTCTTGGTTTGGAGGCGACTTCTTTGTCCGCATCACTTTCGGGTCTGGGTGCTGTGCGTCCAGGGACGGCAGCTCGCGCTGGCTGTCAGCGCAGCCCTGGCGCAGTTCAGGCCTGTTTCCCATCGGGCTCACCGTCTACCGGCCCGACTCCTCACCCCCGAGCTAGTTCCACGGTGGCCACTGTCTCGGGAAGTTCGGGGGCTGGGAGGGTCAGCCCGCTGGGTGGAGGCTGACGTCCTCGCTGGACGATGCCGTGTGCAGCGGGCTGCTTCCGAGGGCGCACGGGCGCCTTCTGCGTGGGCGGGTGGGGCAGCTCGCTGGCCTCTCCTGATAAAGAAGCCCATCTCAGTCCACTGCGTGGGAGAGTCCGCGTGTGACGGCCATGCTGGAGCGCTGAAGTGGCGGCCCGTCCGCACAGTGCTGGAGCCGCTGCGCCCGTGCGGGCTGCTGACCCTGCCTTCCCTTCACGTGAGGACCCGGAGCCATCTGTGCCGTGTACCCCACGGTCAGGGAGCGCGCCCCCGTGTCCAGCGGAACCCGAGCCGGTCTGACACCTACCGCAGTGGTCTCGGCTGTGCAACTGGACGCGCTGGCTCTGTGGTGTGGAGCTGGCCGTCAGCGCCAGGTGCCCCTTCAGTTATGGCTCAATATTTAAAGAAAAGCCTTTAAGCAAACGCAGTGCCCGCCTTTCAGCAGTAATCGCAGCAACTCTGACAGTCAAGCACTGTATGCAAATGAAGTTTACAAGAATATTCCAGGGCTTCGGTGCACAGTGCGTAGGCAGAGCTGCGCAACCCGCCTGACCCGGACTCGTTCCTGTGCAGAGCTGAAATGAACCGCCTCGGAAGTCTCTCGTGGCTTCCAAATGCTTGACTTTTGCTTTTCCTCATCAGAACTACAGTTAGCTTCCTGTACATCCACAGTCGCTGCATTTTCACCGCGCCTGCCAAGACCGTTCAAAAGCGGAAGAAGAAACAACAAATGGTGCCGGGGAAGCTGGGCACCCACGCGAGAGGCGGCTGGGCACCAGCCTCAAGTAAGGAGCTAACTCAGCGTGGACTCGTGACCCAGCAGACAAGCTGAGGCTCCGATACTCTGGAAACGCAGAGGTCAGTTTCACAGTGGGACAGTGGATGTGGGAACGCGTTCCTGGGACAGCAACGAAGCCCTCGGGGTGCAAGAGAAATAAACAAGCTTCTCCGAAATTAGCACTTTCACGTGTCAGAGGACACCAGCCAGTCAAGAGACTAAAGAACTCAGTAAGACATTTTCAAACTCTGGATTGGTTAAGATACTTCCTATGAAATCTATAAAGACTTTACCTTCACAACAAAGAAAAATAACCCAGTTTTTAAAATGAGCAGAGGCTCTGAATAGGTTTTTCTGCAGCCCTAGTCATCCGGGAAATCCTAATCAAAGCCACTACTGCCTCACTCTCACAGAGTGGCTGGAATCAGAAAGCCAGAAAATAAGTTCTGTTTCTGAAATTGTAGAAAAGTGGGTGTACAACCATGCTGCTTGGGGGAATGTGAAACGGGGCGCAGCCACTTTGGGAAACAGTCTGAAAAATCTTCAGATGATTAAACATTGGGTTGTTCTGTTATCTTGAAATTCTGCTCCTGTGGAATGGAAAGAAATAAGAACATATACTCGCACAGTAACTGGTACATGAATGCTCACAACAACCTTATTCATGACAGCCAAAAATGCGGAAAAAACCCAAATGTCCATCAGCTGATGAATACACTAAACGTGATACATGTATAAAGTGGAATGTTACTTAGTTCTAAACAAGAATGAAGCAATGACAAATGTTACAATGCGAATGACACTTCAAGACGTCATGCTCAGTAAAAGAAGTCAGTCAGAGAAGACCACAAATTTCATTTATTCAACTCATATCAATAATAAAGTCCATTGAGACAGATAGAAGATTAGCCATTACTTAGGGCTGGACTGAAGAGATATGAAGGAATGATAGAATACAGTTTCTTTAAAGGTGATGAAAGTGTTCTACATTTGATAGTGGTGATGGCGGCTTAATTGTGAATCTATAAAAACAATTGAATGTGTATTTTCCATGAATAAATTTTATGCCATATGACTTATATTTCAATAAACCATGTGTGTATGTGTGTGTGTGTGTGTGAGACAGACAGAGAGAGAGAGAGAGAGAGAGAGAGAGAGAGAGCGAGCGAGAAATAATCCATGGAAACTTGCTTAATATTGTTCATCAAGAAAATGCAAAAGAAAACCATAGTGAGATACCATTTCACGCACTGAAAATCCAACCACCAATGAACAGAAAATGTGGTAGGCATGCACAATGGATTCTCAGTAGGTCTCAGGTAAGAAGAAGTCATGTTTTGTGTAACAACAGGATGGAGGAAGCTGGGAGACATTGCCTTAAGTGAAATACACGGAGCCTCCCTCATGTGTAGAATCCAAAAAGGCGAACTGCTAGGAATAGAGCAGAATGTTGTTCACCAAAGGTGTGAGGGCAGGAGAAAGGCAGAGACCTTGATTCAAGAGTACAAACTTGGAGTTACAGGATGAATGATTTTAGAGACTCGTGGATGGCATGGCAACTGATAATGGTCACGTATTGCATCCTTACAATTTTGCTACAAAGCTAGATAAAAAGTGCTGCCATGACCCTCCCCCACGGTGACTGTGTGAGGCGATAGGTGTGTCAGTCAGACTGAGGTCTCCATCTCTCAGTCCTGTGTGTGCCTCAAATACACACAACTTGCATTTGCCGCCATATTGCAGTGAAGCCCAGGAAACAGGAAGACTGGCCACGCCCAGTGTGCGGGACGGGGGGTTCCTGTGTTCTCATATCTCCCAGGTTGAACCAGAAGTCTGGTGTTCAAGTGCTGAGTAGGTTTTTGGAGGATTTTGGTTCACTTTAAAGAGAAAGTACTTGGCTGGTGGGTTAGCTCAGTGGTTCCGGTGCCTGCCTCGTAAGCTCAAGGTCCTGAGTTCAATCCCTGGTAACCACAAACAATGCTGGGCATGGAGACTCATGCCCACGAGCAATCAATACCACATACCACAGTGCCAGGCGTGGTGGCTCACACCTATAATCCCAGCACTCAGGAAGCAGAGGCAGGAGGATTGCTGAGATCAAGGCTTGCCTGGGCTTGCTCAGAGCCAGCCTGAACTATAAAATGAGACCCTGTCTCAAAAAAAAAGGAGAAAGTACTTGGTATATGCTACAGCTCAAATGAATCTCAAAATTGGTATTCTGAAAGAGGGAAGCCAAAGAAGACAGATCACAGATTGTGTGTCAGCTTTGTGGTACTATAACAAATACTCATGATGATCAGTTTATAAAGAGTAAAGATTGATTTCACCTCAGTGTTTCAGAAGTTTCAGTGCATGATTGAATGGCTCCCTTTCTTTTGGGTCTGTGGAGAGGCAGTACCAGGGGCAGAGAAAACCACTCACCTCAGGGCAAGGAAGCAGGAAAAAAATGCAGAAGACCAGAGCCCACAGTCCCCTTCCAGCGCACACTGCCGATGACCTCACTTCCTGCCTCCAGGCCCCGCCTCCCAAGAGCCCCTCCACGGTGCCACCTCTGGGGTTAGCTCATGTCCAAGTCTATTGTGTGGTTCCATTCATATAAAATTATAGAAAAATGCAGACTCAGAGATGAAAGCAAGCAGTCCTTGCTGGGGGTGGGGATTCATTTGCGATACTCGTGGGGAAGAGTAGAGTACTACAAGGGTAGAAAGAAACTTTTGGTCCTGAGAAACGTGTTTACCAGGTTGAATGAAGAGGTGGCCTTGTAGGTACATGGGCGCATACACGTGGCAAAACATACGGCATGGCATGCTGCAGATATGTGCTGTTCATTGCCTACCGCTTATACCTCTATAAATTTAATTTTATATTGCTATGAACTGATTTTCCCTATGCATATCTTCATCTTCTGGAGACATTAACTGCAGAACTTTGCTGAAGAGCATGCCTCCAAATTCTTTACTCTCAACCTGGTAAAAGACATTGGTCTTAATACAAATAATAAGTACATTTTAAAAAATCCTTGGCTTAATTAGTGATTTTCTATTGTTTAATTTTACTTGGACCTATATAAAAAGGAGGTACAAGAGAGGCAGTCGAATTTTTTCTTATTACCAATACTCACTGGAATAAATTTCCCCATGTTGCAGCCATGTTTAATGGGTGACAAAAGTACGTTCCTGTGAACTGTAGCATGATTCATGAGAAAGATCTCCTTATCACCATTAGCTATGAGAACTTGGGGAAATGTTTGAATATACCTGCCTCAGGTTCTTCAGGAGAAATAATTCTTATTCTGCTAAAAATGACTTCTGCTCAAAAACAAATAAATAAAAATTACTTCTGCTCAAACAGAGTCACATTTGCCAGATTTTATAAAGAATAAACCACTTTAGTTTTTCTTATATTACTTAACGGGTAACTATTAGGGGCAGGTCAGGAAACAGGGGCCGAGAAGAAACGGGCAACATGCTGACATCTTACATACGTGGAACATTTTCTCCACAAGGGAATGATCCCCAGCATTGCTAAGTGTTTGTCGAGTGTCACATGGGCCGTTCACTTGCTCATTTTTCCTTCTAGCTAATAACACACTCTTTGTTCCTCCCCCTCTCGAACCTTCCTCTGGTGGTGCAGTGCTCCTTTCTGCCGTTCTGACAGTCAGCAGCCAAAGATCTTAAAATAGAACAGCCTCAGTGCTGCCGCCGTCCCCTGACGTGTCACACGAAGCGTCCACGAAATCATCCCTTCAGCACTTGGCACCATGTCCCAGCAGTTAGGAAAACGCAACGAGATCTTTGCAGAGCTGCAGTGTAGGAAGAAACCACTCAAAATCTTGTACAGTACACACAGTGCTTTTTTATATTATGAAGGGGCTAATAAAATGGCAGAGAAAAACGGTGCCATTGTGTGCTGCAGTGTAGTGTGCACTGATTCTGCAGTAGCGTGGCTCAAACTGTGCCGTTACACTCTACAGGCTGTTCATACCGGGAGCACTTTCTACAGGATACATCTCTGCTCTTTAAAGCTTATTAAAATCTTGATAGATTTCTTTTATAATCAAGGGAATGTGGTAAATTCACTCTGTCTGTGGGATAATCACAAGTAAAGGAAGAAAATATATAAAAAATGGAAATGAGAGGTTGAAATTCACAAGGAGCCAGTGGGCTGAAGCTGAGACTCAGGACCAGTGCTGGGTGTGTAAGGGGCTCAGTGCTCTTGTCATGGCCGGTTCTGCAAGCAGCGTCACCCTGAGGTGTCATCCTTGTCCCAGATGACACGCAACGAGGATCTAAACCTCATTTGTTTTTGCAACAAATGTAGAGTTGTCGTGAACCTAGTGCCATAAAGATCTGCTTCCCAGGAGCTCAGTGCCAGCTCCAGTCCTTTGTAATGGGCCAGCTCCACCAATCCAGCTGGACAGCTCTGCCCTGCGTCAGGGCGCCAGACATGTGCAGAGTGGAGCAGCCACCGGGAGTGTGGCTTCCTCTGCTTCTCCCCGCCCAGCTCTTCAGAGGACACCGTCAATCACCAGCTGTTCGCATCCAGCCACATCAACAAGCAGAGGCTGCAGTGAAGGGACCGCAGGCAGCGGAGCCAGCGCGTGACAGTGGCAGCGAGGAGCCCTGGGCCCTGGCACAGCCCGTGGAGGGGGCATGAAGCCGTGGGGTGAGGTGGGGCGTGACCAGGCCCCGGGCTGTAGGCAGACAATCTCCTCTGGCTGCTCAGAGAGCCTGGAAGTGGGGACAACCAGAAAGAGCTTTCAAGGTGGCCTTGTAGATACGGACAAGAGGCCAGAGTCAAGGAGTGAGGGCTTCAGGGAGGGCGAAGGAGCAATGGGAGATTTTTGCCTTGAATTTAACTGAGACCTTGATTTTAGTGCAGGGAAGCCATGCTGAGCCTCTAACCTGCGAGGCTTGAGGTTAATAAATCTTTGCCGATTTAAGCCGGCGACGTTGCAACGTGTTCTGATGGTGGCAAAACAAAGTAAACGCCGAAGTTCTTGTGGTCTGTGGTGCCCAGAGCGAGTCAGAGCTGCCCGTGAGGTTGGGATGTGCAGAGGGCCGCCCTCCTAACGCTGCTTCCACAGGGCACCTGTGAAATGTTAGGCTACAGGAGGGTTTCAGAGCCACGGCCAAAGGCAGCTTGACTTGCCCAAACAGAAAGTCTCCAGCCCAATATGAATTCCATATTTCTGTGCAAGTTTTATTAGCAAATACATTTTAAAAGTTGATAAAGATCAGTGACATCTTTTAGTTTATAAGTACTGCATTATTTTTAATTTTTAAAACTTGTCCCACATGAATATAACCTACAGTAGTGTGGACATTATGGAAATCAATATGAAGATGCCTCAAAAATTAAAGATAGAGGGCCGAAGATTTAGCTCAGTGGTTCCAGCATCTGCCTCACAAACACAAGGCCCTGAGTTTGATCCCGGTAACCACGTACAACAATGCTGGACATGGTGACTCATGCTCACCATCAATCAGTACCACATACCACAGTGCCGGGTTTGGTGGCTCAGGTCTGTCATTCCAGCACTTGGGAGGCAGAGACAGGAGGACTGCTGAGTTCTAGGCTTGCCTGGGCTACACAGTGAGCTCAGGGCCAACCTGAACTACAAAGCAAGACCCTGTCTCAAAAAAAAAAAAAAAAGCCAGAAAGTCCATTTGACCCAGCCAGACCTCTTCTAGGAATCTTCCCCAAAGAGTTAAGAACATCACGTGGAATACGCACGTCCATGTTCACAACAAGCAACTCACTGAAGCCACCGGTGTCCCCCGGCAGATGCACACGTACAGAAAACGTAGTATTTGCACACAGTGGACTACTCCTTTGCCATAAAGAAGAATAACTGAGTCATTGAAGGAAAACAGATGGACCTTGAGACCATACTACTAAGTGAAATGAGTCACAGACGGTTAACTATATCACACGGTTTCCTTGACATGATAGCCCCAATATGAATGGCTTCAAGGGCACTATAAAAGAGCCGTGTGAGACTCTAAAGTGATACAGAAAGGGTCTGGGAATGAAGGACAAAGAAAGTACTGGCCAGGAAGAATGAAATGACCAAGACACAATACACACACCTGTATCAATAACCCAGACCGCACTCAATCACAAAGCATCAAAACATGTAACAAAAATTGTTGTTTAAACTCCGGGCCACCTTTCTGCAGCGCTGTGGATTGAACTCAGGGCCTCAGGCATGCCGTGAAAGCTCTCTGCCATATAACTGCAGCCCCATCTTTATAAATTTTATTTATTTATTTATTTATTTATTTGCTTTTGAGACAGGGTCTCGCTTTGTAGTTCAGGCTGGCTCTGAGCTCACTATGGTGCCTAGGCAAGCCGCCGCGAACTCAGCAATCCTCCTGTCTCTGCCTCCCGAGTGCTGGGATGACAGGCGTGAGCCACCACGTCCGGCATTGTAGTATGCGGTGTTGATGGTTGGTGGGCGTGTCTCCACGCCCAGCATTATATGTGGTTACCGGGGGTCGAACTCAGGTCCTTGTGCTTGCGAGGCAGGCGCCGGAACCACTGAGCTAACCCTCCGGCCCTATAAATTTTATTTTGAGAGGATCTTCCTAAGTTGCTCAGGTTAGCCTTTAACTTGTGCTCCTTCTGCCTCAGACTCTCCATAATCCTCCCCATTGGCCTAAGGAGTAACTGGATAAAGACGTGGACTCGTGTGCCCAGAATGACCCACCTGACTCACACACATGCAGGGCCTGGGCAGTGCCGAGTGGAGACTCCCAGAAGCCCATACCAGGCTCAGGGCAGTGGGCAGGTAAACATGCGTCTGCTCGTAGCTGGGGAGAGACAGCAGCTCCGGCGCCAAATGTGGGGTACACTCCCTGGGCATCCACAGATTGGGGTTCGGCACACTGGGGAGACCGCAGCCTGTGGCCCGCCCTGGCCCTAAGCACCATCCTGCCTTCTGGGCTCTTCCCACGGAGAAACAGAGGCGACTCCACCAAATGGAACAAATGGGTGGTGGGTGGATAAAATTGAGTGATTTGAAATGCAGAAAACAGAACGTCTGCTGGGAACATAACAGCACTTGAGACATTTCTTCCAGTTAAGAAGACGAGAAAGAACACATCTGTCCCCGGCCTCCTTCTCCTCTCCCTCCTCCCTCTGGGCTGTTTTGCGTTGTCTAAGGCCTACGCCCTGGAGACTGTTTTTCGGTCTGTGTCTTTAATTTATTTGGACCATAACGTACAAATCCATATAAATGCGCAAAATGAGCATATGTTTTTAAACAAAGTTTTGTGTCAGTTTGCTACTTAGCAAAACTAAATTTGGCAAATACGTCATAATAAAATTAAGATGATAGTCATCATTTCAGGAGGTATCTGGTATCACCCCTGCTACTTTTGAGATGGAATGAGGACTCGTGAACCAAAGTGAGTCACGGTTACAAACAAATGTTACAGTTCGGCATCAATAAAAATCATAGTGTCTTCTATGAAGAGTTTAGCTTATGGTGTTTATTTCCCCCAGAAGAGTTTTTTTTTTTTTTTTTAACCAATCGTAGCCATTTGTTCTGTGCATAGCGTTGGTCCACATGGAGCCAGCGTCAGGGTGCTTGGCCTCCCGTCCTGGATTTGCCGCAGTGGCCAATGAAGATGTGTCCTGATCGGACGTGGGGAGCCCCAACCCAGCCACGGGCAGCCTCGGTGAGTCGGGACAGAAGTCTGAACGTTCGAGCAAAACACGGGCACCGACTGCCCGACGTGACAGAGCACGTGCAAATGACCCCACAGCGGTGGCTGCCCCTCAGGGATGTGCCCCCTGCCCCTAAAAGAACCGTCCCGGACGTGGCTCCCACCGCTCCCAGACCTGACGAAGGTCTGAAGTGGTACAATGCCGGACAGTTCAACTGCTAGGAGCTTTGGCTTAATTTGTGTAGTCTTCTCTTTCAAAATGTTTTGCTTTAAAGCGAAGGCCCACTGTGATACTATAAATCAGAGTTCTAGGTTTTGTTTTCTTCCAGGGTTGCACGATGAAATATGCTTCTCTTTCCAAGCTGCCGGCGCTTGTGCGGACGGGTGAGCAGGAGACACAGCCCTGGACCTGGCACCCGGCTTCCACTGGCGTCCAACATCGACCTCCTATTTTCCTTCTGATTGTCTCTCTGACCAGCTGTAACTACTCTTTAGTGCTTACATCTACTCCCTTGACTTTGGGTTTACAAATAATATAAGACATGCACAGAAAATCCCGAAACAGCAGAAAACCTGGTGGCGGCCTGGTATTCTGCCATCCTGGGAACCCGCACTGGGCCGCCAGCTAGATCCAGGCCCCGAGGGCTCTCTTCCCCACAGTCCTTCGCCCGGCAGCGCAGGCTGCGCTGTCCGGCCACCGAGGCCCACCTGCCCCTGGCCGCCGCCCGGGCCAGCAGAGCCTCCCTGAAGACGCGCTGAGGACGCTCTTGGTAGAGACTGTGGCTCAGTTCACGGACACCATCACTTTCAGGCCTGACTCCTCGGACTCAGTGTGGAGCCTGCAGAAGGTTTTCATAAGTGACCACTGTCCCTTCTTAACAACCAAACGATCATTTAACAATGTGGTGAGCGAGTATTTCTGTGTTGTCCTAAGAAATAGCTGTGTCAGGAAGATAAAAGCTTCCTTTATGGAAAATCAGCACAACTGACTTATCATTTTTGAAAAAAGTACAGAATACTGTAGTTGCTTGGCTCTGTGCTGGACACCCCCCAAACCAGCAGCATATCTGTACTGTACATTCAAATTTCACAAGCTGAAAAAGGAAAAATTTCCCTTCTTTAGACACTTTTCTCTCTGTCAGACCTGCGGTCTCACCGCGTGCACTTCCACGGCAGGAACGCTGATCCGCGGGCTCCCTGGACCCCGTGCGCGTGTGGGCGTGAGCACGGGGAGCGGCCTGCCCAGCGGGGGTGTCGAAGGAGAGCTGAGTCAGCTACGGATCTGCCAGTAACCGCCGGTGGCCGGGGAGGCCCAGGCTTACGGTGAAGAACGGCTGTCCCGAGTCCGGTGGTGTCAAAGCAAAGGGCTTGCTGCGGGCGGCTGGCCGTGCTGTCTGTCCCCAGCTGAAACGGGGGCCCGGGTCTGCGGTCACGCCAGGCCCTCCGGCGGGCGGAGCCGCCGGCACAGCATCTACGTCAGCTGCGCGTCGGGCAATGTGCAGAGCCTGGAGGCCCCGTGAGGCTCCGAGTGCCCCTGAGGAGCCCGGGTGTAGTGAGCTCATGGGGAGCAGAGGCAGAAATCTGGCAGTGTCTGCGAAACAGAAGCCTGGAACGGTCAGCCCGGTGGGTGAGAACGGAAGTTGGCACCACGCGTGGGGAGCGGCTGTAGGAGGCTGCCAAGGGACCCTGGGAGATGGCCGGCGCGGGGCCAGGGCTTGTGTCGGGAGCGGTGCGCCCTCGGGAGACACGTGCCGCTGTCCAAGCGAGATGTGTGCGGTGTCTCCGCAGGGAACTGCCGAGAACAGGAAAGCAAAGCTGGAAAGTCGAGGGAGGAGGAAAAGCAGCAGCAGCCAGGGGTGGGCATCCACCTGCTCCCGGGCGGGGACCTTCGACCCAGTGCACGCCCCGGGGATCCGGAGCCTGGCCACACGCTTTGCTGGGTGCAAGAACACGCTCTTCCGGGTCTTCAGACATTGCCTGCTCGTCACGTCTCCGGACCCACGGGACCTCACGTCCCGTCCCCTCCTCTCCGAGCAGGCTGCCTGCGAGGGAAGCTGCAAAGTGGCCTGAGGAGAAGCCGATAATAAGATGTTGTTACCTTAAAACCAGAACTCTGGCCTGTGACGTAGGATCTCATGGTGAAGGCCAAGAGTACAAAGGGGAATGCTCTGGATTTCTAACAGAAGATGAGAAATGCAGAGGTGCATTTTTCTGTACCGACGAGAAGGTTGAAACGCCATGACGGCGGCAGAAGCCCTAAGTGGTCTGTGTTTAACCCTAGGGTCCATTAAATAGAAAGAGCTGAGCCGCTCAGACACTGAGTAGTTTGCTCAAGAACACAAAGCTGGGAAGGGCCAGAGGAAAGATCCGGAAAGACTTGTGTCCTACAATCTCATGATCCCACACCTTACTAAGTAAACAAATCACCCAGCCTGGTGCATGTAGAATGGATTGGAAGACACAGACAGGCTAATAAAAATTGCTAAAAATAAAAATTGTAAGTGATACTAGGCTGTGTCATAAAGGACAAGCACTGTACAGAAGTCACTGTCAAGTTAAAATAAAGATCGAGTTTCCAAGAGACAGATATGCTAAGTCCCCACACCAGCCAGCGAGATTGATTGACATGTGAAGGGTGGAAGCAGCCACATGAGGAATCTAGATTTATGGCCACATGACATTCAGAGTGACAGGTGAGCCTGGCTTAATATCCAGCTGTCTCAGGGTCCAGGGACTCACCACTGGGCTGTGCAATTATTGGACTTCTGTTGAATGAACTGGCTTAAACAAGAGATAAGTGCCATGGCTGTCTGGGGTGTTGTGTGTGTGTGTGTGTGTGTGTGTGTGTGTGTGTGTTTTCTAGCCCTCAGAGCTGCTTATAACCACTCAGAGTGATCCAGGGAGATGAAGAGTTGAAAATAGATTTGTAAAACTTCATGAAATAAAAATTATTAAATTATCCTCTATTTCTGGATTAGCCTGCAGAGTAAATGAAACAAAAAACAAAAATTATATTTGCAACCTTGCAAGAAAAATATTTTCTCAGGAGAATTTCAGTCTAATTATAATAAGAACCAGTACACTTGGAAAGTTTTGATTAAATTTGATAAATGTATAGGCTGGACTTAATAATCCTTTGCAGTTAGCATTCTCTTAATTAAAAACATAATTCTTGAGCAGCCATAGTAGCAGCCATGCTTTCCTGTTAACTCTACATATACTAGAGAAGAGGAGAAAGAGCCCTACTTAGACGTCAGCATTTGCTGAATCACATGAGGATGGTACATTTAGAGTTTCTAAGTAATGGTAAAATATATCTGGAAAAGGTAACTCAATATGACTTCAGTGAACGGCCAGCAGTATTTCTGATTACATTTAGTAGGTTACACTGTTCTGTAATGAAGTGGGTATGTTTTAAAATTTGATGTTTGGTATAACGTGAGTGGGAGAAATGGAAGTGACTTCACAAAGTAAATATCTTCTCTTCTAGGAACATGCAGCATGAGGACTCGTGGTGCTTGACGGGTCACGTCTGTCTCCACCTCAGCTGCAGACTTGGTGTGCATCCGAGGCCTCTGGTTCCGGGTAAGAGGTGAGCACTGCTCCTACCCACATCACAAGAAAAAACTTCAAATGGATCACACTTCTACCCACTGGACTGACGAGCCCATGAGCAGCATCCCAGGACTGGCTCCGTATCGGGCACCACAGGGTCTGCCGGGACCCTCCCCGGACACTTCCAGAGTCGAGGGAGGAATGAGGTAACATGTGGCGTCTCCGTCAGCTGCAGACCTGCAGAGGTTATTTGCTCTCGAAAGTAACAAGAGCAGGGAGCAGGGGAAGCTTGGGAAGGCTCCGGGCTTGCGGCCGTCGGCGGAGAAAGTGCCTGGTGAGGGCCTGATGGACTTCTCTGCAGAACCGGAAAGGTGCAGACCCCACTGAGGCCCCGCTTCCCCAAAACTCAGAGTGTCAGTTTACATGGAGGGCTGCAAAACTTACAAGAGTGAGTGGACACCGGCTTAACTTCTGAGGACAGGCAGAAGAAAAAGAGATTCTCTGCCCCGAGTGGAGACCAGGAATACAGGGTATGTTTGAAGGAGAAGCAGAAACACCAGGGTGGCCACACTTACAAGTTCAGGTTCACGTCTGCGACTAAGGATTTTCTAAGGGATCAGAATGTGCAAAGGACGATGCATATGATGAAGTATTACTTATCCTAGGAGTGCAAGTTTGGTTTCACATCCAAAAATAACTGGTTTAATACACAATAATAATAGAATGAAGGACAAAAAGCACAAACTCATCTCAGTAGATGGAGAAAATCTATTTGGTGAAATCCAGTAGTCAATGAATAATAAATCTCTCAATTTAAAAAATCTCCTTAACCTGATAATGAGCATATAGAAGGAATCCACAGCTGATATTATGCTCCATGGGGAAAACGAATTGTTTTTGCAGCAATCCTAGAGTGAGATAAGGATACCTGGGCTTATTGGTATAAGCAATACTCTGCACTGTACCAAAGTCTCTTGCCAACCTGGTCAGAAAAGCACATAAAATAGCATCTAGATCATAAGTAAATAAATAAAACTGTTTAAAAATAGCATTGTCCATTAACCCCAAGGTTTCTACAAACCTACACAAAATCCCAAGGAATCCATAAACACACACCTTCTCCCACATATGAACTAATAGAAAAGTTCAGAAAAGTTGAACAAGCAAAGATAACGGAATGTCAGAAAACGAGTTTGCAAATAGGCAAGGTGGGAAAACTAGAGTGAGTCCTGCGGAAATTCAGAGTCAAGGGCGCCGCGGCAGGTTATCTCAATACCTGCAAAGGCAGCTGTGGAACTGGTCATGTCATGTGTTTTCATGTCCACTCACAGTTTCTCGGCACTGAGGGAGCCAAAAGGCAAGGAAGCTTCAAGAGCACTGAGCACACCCGGTGCTCAGTTTGTGGTTTCCAAATGCCCTTCTCCAATCAAAGAACCTGGGCCTTCCTAAAGAGTTAGTTAATTCCAGGTCTGGGCTGGGAAAACACAAGCTTAATCTCTGGCATTTGTGGGAGAAAAAGAATGATGGTGTGAAGTAGGCAGTGAGAAGCATGCTGAATCAAAGAATTTGCATAGTCAACATCGAGAGCAAAAGGGATGGACTGAGGCAGCGGTCCTGCCTGGCCAAGCTGTGTCGGAATAAAACCGAAAAAGCCGACTCAGGACGGAGTGCAGCAGGTGAGAACTTCTGTGTTCGATCTCTGGTGCTGAAAAAGTCTGGTCTGTATCCCAAAGATTAAAGTAAATATTAAAGAGCCTATACTAATATAAATAAATTAGTGAGTAAGTAAATATGGAAATTAGGAGACAACTCTTCCCTGGGGGAAGAATTTTAAGTAATAAACAAGAAGAATTAAGGAGATGGAAAATCGTCTTAAAATATCACAATAGTTGTTGCAGGCAGGATCAACCAATGAATATTAAAATTAGTGGTTTAAAAAGTTTCAAGAAAACAGAATATTTGCATAGCTTCATGCATTAATTACATTTTTAAAAAATCTTATAATAATGGAGACACCTGTTAGACACCATCTTAGAAATCAAACTTGACAAGTAAAGGGGAATGTCAACACTGTGAGCTTCCTGATATTCTGAAATGAAATGTGTACTCACTTCTGTGGGACACATCCCCCAAATTTATTGACACTCTTTTATCACAAGAAAATGTCAGGCTAATCCAAATGGAGAAAAATTATGTGAAGTATTTCTCCAAACTCCTTCAAAAATGTCAAATGTGAAAGGGAAGGGTTTATGGGAACTCAACATCTAACTGGAAAGATCCTGGAGGAATAAGAAACGATTGATATAGCTGGAAGAATGATAGTGTATTTAGTGGTATTGTGCCCAGCACTAATTTCTAACCTTGTGCTCCAATCATGTGGGATGCTACCACCAGGGAAAACTGGACATTTGGTTTATTTCAAAAGAAACTTCTTTTTTTTTTTTTTTTTTTTTTTTTGCTTTTTGGAGACAGGGTCTCGCTTTGTAGTTCAGGCTGGCCCTGAGCTCACTATGGTGCCCAGGCAAGCCGCCGCGAACACAGCAATCCTCCTGTCTCTGCCTCCTGAGTGCTGGGATTACAGGCGTGAGCCACCACGCCCAGCATTATATGTAGTAACCAGGGATCAAACTCAGGTCCTTGCACTTGCGAGGCAGGCGCCGGAACCACTGAGCTAACCCTCCGGCCCCAAAAGAAACTTCTTTTAAAAAATAGAGGTGAAAATTTTTTTTCAGGTAAGGAAAAGGTGAGATTTTGACTGGAAGTCTTGTCATACAAAAAGTGCTAAACAGAGGAAGAACTTTACAACTGATAGGAAATAGCTCCAGAAATTAATATTCCAATCTAAAAAACAGGGTTTAGCTCTAGAAATGGTAAAAATAAAAATAAAATAACTACCTTTGGCCTTTTAGTTTTTTTAAAAAGACAACAACTTGTTCTAGTGTGAAAATGATGACAGCAGGTTGAGGGATTCACAACATACATAGGTGTAACAGCTCACTGGAGGGCACAAGGGGTGGGAAGCACCAGAGGAATCATACTACGTCAGTATGCTCACATTTTATGGAAGAGCTAAAATATTAGCTTTCAACTATGATATAGTATTATTTCATTAAATGTAAATGGGTCAAATACTAGAATTAAAGGCAGAGGACTAAACCAAAGAACAAGCCAAACTCTTGGCTCCATAAACACATGCTCCTTCGATATAAAGGCAACAATAAACTTAGCTGAAAGAGATCATTCAAGCTGCTATCATTAGGAAGTTAATGTGTGAAACAGACAAAGCATCAAAGTACACTTTAAGACAAAAATCACTACCAGAGAGAGACTATTGGATAATTAGAAAGGTAATTAATTCATCATCAAGACAATAAAAATGCATTCACCTAATAACAAAACTTTAACACACATTAAATAAAACCCAAAGAGTAAAGAGGAAAGTAAACCCACAATCCTATCTGTAGATTGCAACGTACTCATTCGGAACTGAAGAGACTGGAGCAAAGCTGGTCAAGTCACAGAAGTTCAAGGAATGTTCTTGCTTCAGTGGTCTGAGCGTGTCTTATGCTGATCCAGTGCCGCCAGCACGTGCACTGCCGGTCTATGACGGTGGGAGGTTTGGGTGTAGAAAAAGACAAGTACCCACACGACTGTACTCAGCCAACACCTCTGATGGAGCCAGGCCGGAGCTCCAGACGCCGTGGTTCAGCTTCCCTGCTCAGCACAGGCGTGTCTTTCAGATCGCTGGAACACTGGGTTTCCATATTTAACACTAAAAAGTCCTAATCAGTGGACATCAGGGCGCCAAATGCATCTCGTTCCGTGCCAATCCCCTCGCAGCACCGTGCGGATTGTTCTGCAGAAGGAAACAGGGCTGTGAGCTGCCGGGGTGTGGCGGGGCATGGGAGGGCAGGTGGCAGCACACCATGCCCAAGCAGAGGGCATCAGTTGCCAACTTAAAAGCCCCTTAATCATCGCTGCTTTCTTAATATATTTTAAAAATTATGATAGAGAAAAACAACAGCAGAAAGGAGAACTCATGGGATGAAGACACTTCCACCCACTGAAGGAGAGGAACAATAGACGGAGGACAGAGTGGTGTCTGCGTTCTACTGTACAGACTCACCCGCCATTTCCTCTGTTCCCCTTCTGAGTTCTTGGTCATTTACGCTTAAGTCCACACTTCACATTCTAGGTGTCTTTCAGCATGAGACAGGTGTCTTGTTCTCAGCTGCTAACAGATGCTGGATACAAAATTCTGAGATTTTTCATCCCACTCGTGGATGTGGACAGTGGCTCTAAACCTTCCACTACCTGGCGATGCTTCAAGAGAAAATGCCTGAAGGGCCGGGCATTGTGGCTCACGCCTGTCATCCCAGCACTTGGGAGGCAGAGGCAGGAGGATTGTTGAGTTTGAGGCTTGATTGTTGAGTCTGGGCTACATAGTGAGCTCGGGGCCAGCCTGAACTACAAAGCCAGACCCTGTCTCAAAAAAAAAAAAAAGTGCCTGAAGGACTTCACTGGGATACACCGTCAGTATCCTGGCTTCATAACATGACTTACATGTTGTGTCTTACAAATGTCTTTTGTGACTACATTTGTAGTATAAAGTAATATGTCTCTGCTCACTATGGGGCAACTGTCTCACACACACATGCGTGTGCAGAAACACAAACCCCCTTTGGTCTAGACATGGAGGGGACCTACTGTCAGTTCATTAAGACACCACGAAAGGATCAAACAGCCCCTCTGAGGTATAATGCAATCCGCCAATCACATACGTGGCAGATTTTCATTTTCCATTTATTTCTACACTTTCATTTTCCATTTATTTCTCTATGAATATGACATGCAAATGAGGTCTTAAATTAACTAGAAAATAATTTGCCAGCAGCTCAGATGGTTGCTGTTCAGCCAGCCCTCAGTGTGAGGAATAGCCACGCGCGGGGCCGTGGGAGCAGAGCTGGTGGCCCAGGCCCCCCTGCCAGGGGCAGTTCTCTCGTCCTTACAGTGTCCCAGTCACTGTGGGAGGACATAAAAGTCGTCAGAGGACAACATGTGTGAGCCTGTGAGGACACAAGTGGTGTGTGCTTTACTTTGTCTTGTTTTTTTTTTTTTTTGCTTTTTGAGACTGGGTCTCGCTTTGTAGTTCAGGCTGGCCCTGAGCTCACTATGGAGCCCAGGGCAAGCCTGGAACTCAGCAATCCTCCTGCCTCTGCCTCCCGAGTGCTGGGATGACAGGCGTGAGCCACCACGCCTGGCACTGTGGTATGTGGTATTGATGGATGGTGGGTATGAGTCTCCACGCTCAGCATTGTATGTGGTTTCCAGGATCGAACTCAAGGCCTTGCACTTGCGAGGCAGGCACAGGAGCCACTGAGCTAAATCTCTGGCCTGAAATGTACATTTTTGATGATAATATACACCATGATTTCCAGCTGACATTTCAGAATCTAATTTACAACTAACTACAGAGCTTTATATGATGTCCGTCACCACCGTCCCCTGTCCTCCCGGAGCACCGCGGCTGCCGGTCCTCCCCTGCGGGCGTCCGTGGGGACCCCAGATCTCGCCCCGCACAGGCCCCCAGAAGGGCCGCGTCTGCACTTCCCGAGTTCTCAGGCGCGCAGCGGTTTGTGGCCTCTGTACCTGAAGGTCGGAGAGAGAATTTGAATCCTTTGCCTCCCATTTCCTGTCTTAGAACATTTCAGTGTCACACTTCACGTCTCTTGGATTAAATATTGCAGTTAAACAGGTGAACTTGTTTGCAAAGTGGTTTTTTGGCAGCATTTTTACTTTCTCAGGCATCTTTTGGAAGCTGGAAGGATTTATGGGTGTGATGTTGACTAAAATACCGCTAAATAGAGAAATCTAAGGAAAGACTATTCCCCGCAAAGTATTATCCCCAGAAATATTTCAAAGATAGGCAAGTGGCAAATAGAACTGACCCTCTCCACCAGCCTCATAAAGTCTCAGCCCACTGAACACTCAGAAACGTGGCAGTCCTAAACGTTCCCACTCACAAAGATAGGGCAGACAGGAAAGAGCCTGGGCTATTAGGTCTCATAAAATTTTCTATATAAAGTACGTTTTAAAATCCTACTTAGATAAAAAGGACAAGTTAAATTAAAAGAGAAAGAATGATACAGACTGTAAGTTAATATTTGAAAAAGAAAAATTTCACTTTATCCCATATTTTGTTTTTGCATCTTTTAATCTTTAAATTCTGGATTCATTTATATGTAAAAATTGGTGTCTTTTGGATGGTATCTTGAATGAAATAAATATCTTTTAGTAAGCCAAATGTTCCTTCAGTTTGAATCCACAAGGTTAAAAATTCTATTTCATGGAAATACATACATTCAGTCAGAACTAATGGCTTTATTATAAACAGTGTCATGGTCTAGATCTAAAATGTTTCCACAGGTCTCATATATGTAGAGTATGATGGGATCACGGGGATGCTGGAGTCATCCCCGGAGCGTCCACTGGTGCGTCCATGACAGCACACGCTGTGCAGAGGTGGCCACCAGATGTGTGGCTGGAGGGGGTGCTCCCCACCCCACTCTTCCTCTTCCCTGTGCTTCCTGGCTGCCATTGCTTGAATGGCACGGCAACGCCGTGATCTTCCCCCATGCTGTCTCTGCCTTAGAGCCAGCCAATCTGCGTAAGGCCACTGGGTCTGGCGGTCCAAGTAAACTCTGCTCCTTTAAGGTGTGCGTGTTGGGTGTTTTACCACAGTGACAGGACGTGATGAACACAGACAGGTGATAGGCGAGAGATGGATGGATGGAGACAAAACGGTGCTTAGCTACGCACGGCACCGTATGTCAAATTAGTTTCTGTTTAAATTTTAAAAACTGGTTTCAACCAGTTCCAATTTAGAGTCTCTACTTTGACTTTTACACCACATATATTTTATATTCACAGTAAAGTAGCAGCTTCAGAAAGGAAATGTAAGTGGTAACACCTCTAATAAAAGAAGGGCCTTCACTGAAGCTGTGAAAGTGTTACGAGTGTGAGCTTTGGATGCAGGTGTACAGGGCACATTCTGAAGGGCTTTCAGGCTCTCTCTTGCTTTACTCGGTAAGGCAAACACTAATAAGGTTGAGCAAGACTTTTGTTCAGCGTAAGAGCCTAATGAGTTCACCACGGCTTGAGGCGTGTCCACCGAGCCCCTAATTCCACCGCAGTTGGAGTCTTCTCACCACTGGGCTGCAGGAGGCAGAGGAGGGTTTTATTTCTTTAAATGCTGTGTGCAGACCTATGGTAATATATATTTTGACTCTTAGGAAAAGGTAAAAACCTGTGTTTCTCAAACATATATTATTACAGAATTCTAGGCTGTCGTACAAATGTGACGTTCTGCAGAAGAAGCCAGAAGCTCCCCTTACCTCTCAGCTCCGGCTCAGCTACCCCAGGGTGGGGCCAGAGCAGGCGCGAAGCAGAGCCCAGCGCCTGCCCACGCAGCAGAGGACGTGAGGCCTTCCGTGCTGCAGGGCGAGTGGACAAGCACCGCTGTCGTCTGGGGCGCTCAGGACCGTAAGAGAAAACAGAGCAAGCGTCTGCTGGCAGCTCTGCCAACCCGAGGGCACTGCCTTCCAAGCATGATGCCTGGACCGCAGGGTGCCCGGCAGCAGTGCCCAGCACTGGCTCTTTGCTAGCATGCAGCCTCGGTGGCCACAGCAGACTCTGCGGAGGAGGACAGTGCGGGAGCAGTCGGGGTGCTGTCAGCAGGAGCGCACAGAGCGCTGCGGCCTCCGGAGTGCCAGGAATCCCTCTCTGAGCTCTGTGCGCAGCGGGTCTGAGGCTGCAGGCCGGAGGCTGTGCATTTCTAATCGCTCCCAGGCGGCAAAGGTGGCATCATGCGCACTGCACTGAGAGGCAAGGTTGCCGAGGACCGCACCGCACTCACTAAACCTGACACGTCACGGTGCGTTCCTCCCGGGAAGGGTCCCGTCTTCACCTCGGTGTCTGAGACCTCTGAGCCACGGCTCCCACTCTGACTTCCACCAGTGGGCAGTTGTGGGTCCTCGGCCTACATGACCTGCCACAGTACTTCACCACAGTGATGGCTACTTCCTCCTGAAATTGTTCCCCTCTAATTCGGCATCTACAGGAAGGCTGCGTGCTCCACTTCTCTCTGTTTCCTGTCCATCTTTCCGGTGTCTTGAAGTTGAGAGGCACGTCCTGGCTCAGGAGGTGGCCCTCTTCTCCTCTGCTCCAGGGTCAGGCACCATCTGTAGTCTGCTCGTGCCCTTTCCTCCCGGGTTTGGATCTTCAGAGTTGGCCTCCACTTTCGTTCAGCGCTGTGTCTTTCCAGTGCTTTCCCCGTGACCCCCTGTGCCTCCCTCCCACAGTTGACGCTCAGCACCGCAGCTAGCTAGTGAGCCTCTTAACAGATGGGACAAATTGTATGACTCCATGACTCAAAGCTGCACAGTGAATTCCCTCCTCAGACCCCTTCTCATCCTTCCAGCCCCTCCTTCCTCATGGACACACACACACACACACACACACACACACACACACACACACACGTCTCAGGGTCTTCGAATCTGCTGTTCCTAAGACCCAGGACCTTCTCCAGGTACAACAAACACTTTAGACAAGTTTAACACAACAGAGTTTATTTCGGGAAAGAGCAATTCGTAAATCTAGTAGACTTCAGAGCCAGAAGATCAAGAGACCCCGAATTATCATGAGCAATGAAATCGAGCAAATAGCTTCTAAAGGCTGAGCACAGAAGCAGTTAGAAAAGTCCCCTGCTGGGCCACTGCTAGGTGCTTGGTCTTATTTGGGCGCGTTCTTATTAGTTGGCAGTCTATGATTGGCTAAACCTTAGTTACGAAAAACACTCTCCTAAATTATGTTTCAATTTATTATGCAGAAACTCAAAGTGCAGAAACAGCCTCCAGCTAATGGCTTCCTGCTTATTTAATTAAACTCCAGTATTTGCATGCCTGGGACCACTGTTGAGTCTCTTCAGATCTCACCTGTGAGCGAGGCCCTCTCCAGACTTCCTGTGTAAAATCCACTCTCTAGCTTCCCCCGCTGATCCACGCTTCTTCATTCTGAGAGCGTCAGTCAGCCTCTCGACTGCTGGAGAACGACGCTTGGTCTCCAGCACTTGAAGAAGTAGGAGTTTGACTTAGCTCCCGGCGTGGGGAACTCAGTCACCTTTGGGACCCTGAAGGGAGAGCTCTGTGTGGGGCTTGCTCGGCTCCTGCCACTGCGTGCGGCCCGTGACTGAGGTCGGGGACGTGCACAGAACGACACCAGTGTCTGTGTGGCGCGGGGAGGCTCTGTGGACCGCGGGGCAGCGTTACAGCAGGGGTGACAGCGCTCCAGGCAGACTAAACAGGACACGAGCAAGTCTATGCAAGGGGCTCAGCCTGGGATTGCGCCTGGGCAGGGGTCTGCTGCAGCCTGGATGGGGTGAGAGGTATAGGACTAATTGCTGAGCATGGCACAGCTGATGGCATTTTTTTTTTTGAGACAGGGTCTCGCTTTGTAGTTCAGGCTGGTCCTGAGCTCCCTATGTAGCCCAGGCAAGACTCGAACTCAGCAATCCTCCTGTCTCTGCCTCCTGAGTGCTGGGATGACAGGCGTGTGCCACCATGCCCGGCACTGTGGTATGTGGTATTGATGGCTGGTGGGCGTGAGTCTCCACGCCCAGCATTGTATGTGGTCACCGGGGATCGAACTCAGGACCTTGCGCTTGCGAGGCAGGCGCCGGAACCACTGAGCTAAATCTCCGGCCCGGCATCCTATTTTTAATTGGTGCCCATCAATGGCACAAGGCTAAGTATGTAGGATGATAGCCTTCAGAAGGGGGCAATGGAAGTGCTGAAGCAGTGGTGGTATTTAAATTAGTGTTGTAAGAAAATATCCCACCGCCGGGTGTGGTGGTGCGCGCCTGTAGTCCCAGCTACTCGGGAGGCTGAGGTGGGAGGATCGCTTGAGTCCAGGAGTTCTGGGCTGCAGTGCGCTATGCCGATCGGGTGTCCGCACCAAGTTCGGCATCAATATGGTGACCTCCCGGGAGCGGGGGACCACCAGGTTGCCTAAGGAGGGGTGAACCGGCCCAGGTCGGAAATGGAGCAGGTCAAGAAAATATCCCACCATCCATAAGCACGAGCTTTTGGCTAAGTTTCTGGGTTGTGGTGCTGTTGAGGGGGTCTTGGGTCTAAAGGAGGTGGCAGAAAAACCACGTCCGTCCTTTGAGCTGTGGCGTGGACGTCTCCTCCGAGACACGTGTGTTGCAAGATTGACTTGAGGGGCGGGGCCCGGGGACGGAGCACCGAGAAGGGCCACAGGCGGGGCCCGGGCCCGGGGCTGGACGGAGCTGGCGCACAGAGCTCGGAGATGAAATACTGAGCCTCGGGGTCTTGTTGCATCGACAGAGGATGGGCGGCCACACCTCGCTCGTGGAGGGACAGCGCGGGCCTCACCCCAGGATGGGTTCAAGACACGGCCCAGCCTGCAGCCCTTGGGAATCAGAGCCTGGACCGTAGCAGATGTCTCTCCCTCATCACTAGGGAGAGCATTAATGTGAGCGAGACGCTGATGTAGCCCTTTGTGTCCCCACTTTGGCTCCTCAGTATATTTCCTTGGGGACTCTTCATCTCCCCACGCTGGGGCCACCCTCTGGAGCAGTCGCTTCATGCGATCTCTGGGGCGGAGCTCGGGGAGGCGCGATGCTGACTTCAGTATTTTTCTGGACCAAAAAATGGTCCCAGATTCAGCGTGCAGACAAGTTTGAAAACTTTTGATCTAGATGCCAACAAAATTAATGTGGGTAGAGGGAAGAAAGTCAGTATAGAGACTGAGCTGCTGGATAGCCATCATGACCTGGAAGCTCAGGGCGGCAAGGAGGACATGGTGAAGTTCAGGACACTGAAGTCACTCCTGCAGAGTCTGTGGGAACGTATCAGGGACCCTGGTGGGGAGCGAGTGGAAGTGTCAGCCCCAAGGAGAGCCTGTTGCGGGCTGCTCTGTGTCGCGGGCTCCCGCCGCACATCCAGCCACACACAGCCAAACGTTCCTTTAAAATACTCCACCTGTCCCGGACAAGCACAGGCTTTTCTCACTACACCCCCAAGGACTCAGTATAACAAGTGTTTGCAAATGGCTTACTTTATATCAGTTGTTATAGGAAGTGCAGGTTACGTGGAGCTTCTGAGCCCTTTTCTGGGAGAGACCCCCACCCCTGGGCGCTGCTGGCCTGGAGTTCTGGAGCCTGCAGGGGAGACACAACTACACACACTTTTAACCTCCACAGCGGCCTGACACACTGTAAAGAAAGACTTTAAGCCATCACGCTGTAAGATAACTGACCTCGTGTTGGTGAGGGAAAGATAAAGGACCTTCTTAAATAATTGCCTCCTAAGAGACCATGAACTGAAGTCACCGTTCCGAATGACAAAAGCTGGAAATCACCTCTAAAAGTCTAAGCATACTGCCTATGCTTTGACACCACCATTTCATTCCTGGATATTTATTGTAGGCTTATTTGCAAGAATAGCTATAGAGACTTTGCGAGAAGGATATATTTCAGCACTGTTTACTATCACAAGGGTTGGGGACGTCTTACAGCTTACGGCATCTCCACGTCACGGTGCTAGGACAGCCACTGAAGCACCGTATGTGATTATTTGTTGCTGTCAGTCAATGTTCACAGTGAAACAAAACCAAGAATACACAGTGGTAAGTGTAACATAAGCCCATGTGCGCATTCATT
Organism: Thryonomys swinderianus; assembly: GCA_004025085.1. NCBI lineage: Eukaryota > Metazoa > Chordata > Mammalia > Rodentia > Thryonomyidae > Thryonomys > Thryonomys swinderianus. The sequence goes on along the minus strand of PVIC010011389.1, from coordinate 11,563 downwards.
GACGTACGCTTACACATCCGTACTCACACTCTCTCTCTCTCACACACACACACACACACACATCAGGAAGCTGCAGAAGGGATGGCAAACTTTGGAGAGCTTTTCATGACACAAACAGGCCGCAGAGGTGTGTGTGCTATAGCTTTACCACCTCTGCTCTAGGCCAGTGGCTTTTCATGGTTGCCTTCAGGATCTAGGACACCCAGTTATAACAACTATCATTGGTACACTTGTACTGTATTTTACAGAAATACATATATTTCCTGGGGAATAAAAACTTAAAGTTATACAAAAGTAAAGCCTCGGAACAGTGAAAGCATTTCAAGTATAGAAATATGAATTAAAGATCAGGATGAAATAAATTTCAGCCCTTGTAGCTGCATGATAACTTTGCTCTCAGACCCCCACACCCAAAGCTGAGAGGGAAACACTCAGGCTTTTCATTTTCATTTCAATAGAGATGAAAATACGTCATCCCTGAAGAACAAACAGCTGGCACAGCTTTTTCTCTGTCTGTGGGTTGTCTCTTCACTCTGCTGTGTGGAAGCTTTTTAACAAGATGAGGTCTCACTTGTTGACTCTCTGTGGTATTTCCTGTGTAGTACTTTGCCCACACCTGTGTCTTCAAGAGTTCTACCTATTTTATCTTCCAGCAAATTTAGTGTTTCTGTTTTAATATTTAGGCCTTTGATCCGTTTCAATTTTAGTTTTGTGCGTCGTGAGAGACATGGGTCTAATTTTAATCTTTGGCATGTGGAAAGCCCGTTTTCTCAGAACCGTTCTTTAAAAGGCTAGCTTCCTTCCAGTGAAGATATTGGCTCCTTTGTCAAAGATAAGGTGGCTGGGTGTGTTTGCAGTTGTTCCTACATATTCTAATCTGTCCCACTGATCCTGGGCTCTGTTTGTTTGTTTGTTTTTATTTTTTGCCTGTATCGTGATGTTTTTAATCACGGTACTTTGTGACGCCCAGAATTGCTTTTGCTGTTCTAAGTCTCTTCCGGTTTCAAATCAGGATTGTTTTCTCCAGTGCTGTGAGGTACTGAGGCATTAAATTTTGGGAGTCTGGCCAGAGATTTAGCTCAGTGGTTCCAGGACCTCCCTAGCAAGTGCAAAGTCTGTGGTTTGATCCCAGGTATACAACAATACCAGGCATGGTGCCTCATGCCCAATAGCAGTCAGTACCATATACCACAATGCCAGGTGTGGTGGCTCACGCCTGTCATCCCAGCACTCAGGAAGCAGAGGCAGGAGGATTGCTGAGTTCAAGGCTTGCCTGGGCTACATAGAGAGCTCAGGGTCAACCTGAACTACAAAGTGAGACTGTCTTAACAACAACAACAACAATAACAACAATGCTAAGATTCCATCTGACTCCAGAAAGAATGGCTGTTATCAGGAAATCAACCAACAACTGTTGGCTTGGCTGTAAGGAAAAAGAAACCTCTCTCCACTGTTGGTGGGAGTGTGTGAAACCACCGTAGAAATCAGTGTGGAAATTCCTCAAAAATCTAAAACTAGAAACTTAATTTGGCCCAGCTCTTCTCTTTCTTGGTAGCTCCCTGAAAGAATTAAAAACATCACAACATAGTGATGCATGCACATCCGTGTCTGTAGCAGCACAGGCTGTAAGAGCTAAATCTTGGAAAGAGCCTAGATGCTCGTCAACAGATGAATGGCTAAGAAGGAGGTGGGGTTTTGTAGACAATAGAATACTACTCAGCTAGAAAGAAGGATAAACTTAAAATATTTCTAGGTAATGGATACACCTAGAGATCATATGTTTAAGTGAAATAAATCAGACACATGTTTACATATCCTATTGTTTCTCTGGTGTGAGAAACAATAAGATATGTAAGTGCAAATAAGGACCAAAATATATAATCGATATTGGAAAATAGGAAAAAAATGTTCAAGCATGAAGAAGAATAAGGGAGAGGGAGGGGAAAAAGAAAGAAGAGAAAAAAATGAGAATAGATAAAAATGGAAACAAAACTTTTGTAAATAGGCAGAGAAAGGGGGGGATTGAAAGGAGGGGTGGGGTGGGAAAAAGAATCAAGATAGATCATGTCCAGGTACAAATTCTCTTCGATGAAGCTGATCATGGTGTGTATCTAAAATGTACCAGTAAAATTAACTTAAAAATATCATCTCCAGGTGTATGAAAGCTGTAACTGGGCCTTTGTGCGCGGGGCTCTGTTCACTCAGATTTATAACTTCAGTTATTTGCTTCCTCTGTCTTGTCTATCTTTTGAGTAAGAGGAATATGTTGGGAAGAGGATATGTTAGTTGAGTGGGAGCAATTCTTGTAAAAATTTTTAGAAACATGGGACTATCTATCTGAAATTTAAACAGTCATATATAATCAGCATTGAATAGTGAAAGATGTTCACAAGAATCTATCCTAAAATTAATCATTTCTGACTTCAGTGGGGTTTTTATTCCAGCAACCAGAAAAATATCTGCTACTTTTAATTTATTTTGTTTCCCTTTTCCATTACTTTGCTTCCTGGCTAACAGTTTCCTCTTCTCCTCTCTTAATGATACCGCAGTTACGGACTAAATCAGCCCCTTTAAAAGTGCTTTGCCGGGCGGGGAACGGCAGCCTCTTCCTACCTTTAATGAGCAGAGGGCATCGGCGGCCGCCTTTGCGGTTCCGCTCTCGTTTCGCGCTCCGTCTGCAGCCCGTAAGATGAGCAATGTCTCGGCGGAACCACGCTGCGCTCTGTCCGGGGCTCTCAGCTAGGCTGCGTCTTAGAAAGCAGTGGCTTTTAGCAGAACCTGGTGCGAGCAGGTGCAGCAGTCACTCGGGGCCGTGCGGGCTGCACGCCAAGTCCCGGTCCCGGCTGCACTGCGGCTCATGCCAGCCCCGCCTTTCCCTCCTGGCCGCGCTCGCCTGCGATGGACTTTAGCGTCTAAGTTAGGCACGATGAGAGACTCATCACTAGGAATGAGCGGACCACTGCGGTGTGAGGGAAGTGCGGCCCCGCCCCGCCTCTGGCCTGCTGTCCCTGAACACCTTTGTGTGCCACCGTGCAGTTCGGCAACCTCAGGACCGAGTTTTCCTTTCCCTTATGAAATCCGGAACTTTCGCTCTCCCCTTGAAGGAAGCACTTTATGGCTCCTCCTGGACAAACCCACACGGCCAGCGCCTCCGGCCTGGCCTGGCAGCCGAGCGTGTGAGAGCTTGACACCAGCTCTGGGCGGCCCGGTCGGCTGGCAGGGAGCCGTCAGGGGTGGCACGCGCAGTGCGGGTATGCCAGACAGAGGGCCCGTCCTCCGGGACAGCGCAGGACCCATCACTGCACTCGGAACGGTGCTCGATCGACAATTTATACATTTCTGGAATTTTCCACTTCATTCTGGGTGGGGGCTGCCCTTGTTCCCGGGCAGCCGAGGCCGTGTAAGTGATGGTGCAGCTTGGAGCACTGCAATCCTCCTAGCACAGTAAGTCTCATTTCTTAGTCTCCCAGTTTTCTTTCTGTCCCAGTCGTGGTCCCTACTCACTGGACAAGACAGTCTTCAAATAAAATCGGAATCATCGTCACGCTCATGATAGTAAACATGCTCTCTGGAGATGCATACGTTTAAGACACTGATGATGCTTCGTGAATCACACACTCGTCTATATCCATGTACATGTTGTCAGACTGTCCAGGTCGACTCTGCAAAACGTTATCTTTTAAGCAGAGAGAATGTGCATTGAATTGGAAAGCGAAGTTCCTGTCTCACCCAGCTCCCCTGCGCCCAGGCTCATCTCCGAGACAGAGGAAGCAGCAGGCCACCTTCCTCTTCCTACCGTGGCCTCCCCTCACAAAGCCACGAACCGGGAGGTGCGACTCCGTATTTCCCAGATATGGGCTCAGGTGAAGCGTTCATGGAGGAAGTACAGTGGTCCCAGGAACTTTGGGCAGGAGCTGCCTAGATCTCTGAGAAAGGCAGAAGAGGAGTGGACAGGTGGACCTGTCAGACCCCAAACCAGAGGGCAGTGAGGCGTCAGAGAGGAACACAGGCCAGGACGGAGAGGGGTCCACAGGGAAGCCGCGACCACAGAGCGGATGGGCACAGCCGCAGCCATGGCTCACAGGTAGTATTTAAGTGGAAACATGCTTTAAAGGTGGGCGTTTCCACTCTGCAGAGCGCGTTTCTTTTCCCACCTGTACTAAGTGTGAAGCCCATCTTTGCTAGGTATGAAAAACAAAATGGGACTTTAGGTGTTTTGACCTTTTACTCCGCTGGGTGCAGTTTTTACAGTGACAGATGTAACTTACAGAGCCCAGTTATCTCTGGGCATCTGCTGAGGATTGGTTCAGGCCCCCGTCCACCAATACTCGCTTCCCTTCTCTAAAGTGTAGAGTCTGTAGAAAACCTGGACACATGTACCCACATACCCCAAATCACTCTAGATGATGCGTAGTATTTAAAGGGATGTAAGCACTACACAAAGAGTAGTTGAGCTGTATCGTTTAGGGAAGAACAACAGGAAAGTAGTCTTATAGATTTAATACAAAGATGTGTCTCTATGTCTTTGGTTGGACTTGCCATTGTAGGACCTGGGGGTACAGAAGGCTTGTCAGCCGTACCGGTCTGCAGGAGGTAGCACAGTGGAGTCCCCAGCCTGAGAGCCGGAGGGTCAGACAGCAAGGTCTGGAGTCGTACAGTCCTGGGGGCGGAGTCTGCCGACAGATGTCCCAGCACTGGCTCCTCCTGCGCTTGCGGATGGCTGTCTTCTCAGGGCTCTTCATCTGTCTGCCCTCTGTGTAAGGCACCCCCAGTTCCTCTTTGTGTAAGACCTTAGTGAGGCTCCATCAGAGTAACCCCGAAGGACCTCATTTTATTTTAATTATCTTGCTAATGAATTTGTCTCAACTGCAGTTATGCTCTTGGCTTCTGGGCTATAGGCCTTCAGTGTACAAATTTTGAGGGGACATAATTCACCCCACAGTGTGGGGGGGCAAAGAATAAGATAAATAAAATCCAAAATGTAAGGTGAATCCATAAGTTCCAAACTGTTTTCTAAAGCTGGCTTTCTTTAGGCAGTAACAGAGAAAAATCTCCTAAAATATTCGTTCTCTGGAGGGAAGTAGGACACGGTTCTCATGACCTCTGCACAGCCATGCGGGCCAACTTCTATCTGCATAGCAGCAAAACACGCACCGCCGCTCAGACTGTGTGCCGGCTCCGACTCGGCCCAGCTGCCCGGACACTGCGTCGCTTAAACACAATCCTGAACAATTCCTCACTTTCTTCGGAGTTGGAGGCTCAAAGCTGGAGTTCAGGGACAACTCTGGAGACAATTTCGTATCTCTGTGGAGTGCGATTTCGTGCTACCTTTACTCGAGCTGCTCAGTCTAACTCCTTACTGTTGTCTGAAGACAGCACTTCCCTCCTTGAATGTTAGACCCAGGTAGGTCTGTGCTCTAAGGCAACCCGCTCGCTGGACGTCTTTGGCCAAGTACCTGAAATCGTTTTCGGAGACTAACTCGTGTGCACGGCTTTCAGCTGGAAACTGCCATTCAGCCTGTGAGTGCCCGGCGGGGACACCGGGGCCCCACCCGCACGGCTGCTGTTCGGCTCCCCCGTGACCGTGTGTCCGCAGTGGCTGTGAAGACGCCCCAACACGTCCACGCTGGCTGGCGCACGCCAGCGCTCGGCTCTGGTGACCGCTACTCTCCCGGCTCCCCCCGCGCCTGTCGTCCCGTCAGCCCTGGAGCCGGGTCCGTCTCGGAGCCAGCAAGAGCCGCGGGACGGTGCCAGGCCGCGGCCGCACCACAGCCCGCCCCACCTCCAGATGCCCGAGCCCTGTCTTGAAAATCACCCTTCCCGGAAGGCAGGGGGCACAGTGGGCATTTATTGTTTGACTAGGGACATGGAAGGAAACTAGTAGAAAAATCACACGTCTAATTCAGCAAACGATGGCACGTTAGGAGGCCCGGAGCGAGCAGAGCCTGGCCTGACGGTCTGGCACGGCTGGCAGAGTAGCTTCACAGGTGCCGATGCTTCTGGGCATTACTGTGACGTCACCTGCTTCCTTCGGTTCCTGCCCAGAGGTCTACCTAGGGGTGCTGACCTAGCTAAGGTGCCGCTGTCTGCTTGCCCGCCCTGTCCCGCTTCTCTTCCCCCAGAGGCAGCGAAAAGCGCACAGGCCGGTGCTGCTCCTCCAGCTGACGGGAACACGCCGGGGAGGGCACAGCGCACAGGGCACAGCAGGCACCGTGCTGTCTCCAGCATTTAGCTTCAGTCTCTCAGTTCTCTGTAAACAGGAGAGTCAAGGTCTGCCTGACTCGCGCAGGCGTTTCCATGACGACGTCCCGCGCAGAGCGCCTGGCGCGTGAGGAACAGCGATCCCGCTGCTCTCCTGCTCTCTAAGACGCGAGGCAACAAATAACCGAACACTACACAGACTGAAATATCTTACACGAACCCACACTACTTCCAGACTATTTTTTATTTGTCTAACTCATGCCACTGTTCTTAACAAGAAAAATGAGGAAAGAAAGAAAGAAGGAAGGAAAGAAGGAAAGGCAGAAGAAAGGAAGAAGGAAGAAAAGAGGAAGGAAAGGAAGGAAGGAGGCAGAAATACTTCAGAGTGGGAGGAGAGAAAAGAGGGAAATCATTTTCCTTAGCTCTCATTAGAAAAGCTCTCCGATGACTTTTTCTGAAAGAAGAAAACAATAAAGAGGGTCTTGGTGAATTTACAACAACTTCAATCCTAGGAAGCATGCACAGCGAATGCTAATCACGGTATAACACGATAGTTTCGTGACGAGACGTCGCTGAGTCGCCATCACCCGTATCCACCGGGGTTCCCTGCACCTCCCTTGCTTTCCTGTGTTTCTTACGCACAGCAGCTTGAGGGTCCAAACACCGTCAGGAAAAACGCTCCGCATGCATGCCTAAGAAACAGGCCGGCTGGCGGCGACAGGGAAAAGCGGCAAAGCGATGTCAGCAGCTTGAACGAACTGCCTCATTGTGGCGAAAGGAACTGTGTGATCCGGGTGTCACAGAAATGGCTGTTTTCCACCGTATCATCTCTTGTCCATAAAAGTCGTGAAAACCTGCACTGACCAGAACGCTTCCCCCCTCTTGCACGAACCCTCACGCTCCTGAAGAGCTCAAATCCTCGCGGAGCTGCTACCTGATTACCGAAGACGGCACTGTAATTCTGTTCTGTTAAGGGGGAAGCTTGCATTTCCCTGTAACTTTCCCTAACTTCAGCCTATATGCCTGTCAGATTTAAACAAAGTGCAGATCAGAGTAAGGTTTACAAATATTTCAATGATTTTAGACATTTAAAGAAGATTTAATTTACTTTGATGGTAGATCCACTGGGACCTTTTTCTTTAGCTGCAAATGAAAGACATGTCTTGCTACATCTAATTGATGTTCATTATGAAATTCATCACACCCTTCGGTAGGAGATTTTTGCAGCCAAAGAACAAAGTTCTGTGTGGCAGGAGTTAGTGTATCTCCTACTATCAAATAATAGCTGCCTGGTAAGTGCCTGGATGTGGAAATATAGCTAGAAACATTAATAGGAAAAATACATGGGAACATTTTCTTCCATGAATAAGCTCAACTCAAAAATTTTAAATTCTCCTCCAAAGTATTACATATTTATAGTCTTGCCTTCTAGTTGGAATTCGGTCCCACTAAATAGAACCTGATATTAGATTCTGCAGTTCTTAATCACATACAAAGATTTCCATAATTCATGCTGTGCCAAAGACTACCCATCAGGATTCATTATTCACCATTATTCATTATTCATAGAAATAGCATTATTGAAATACTGTGGTCTTCATTTTGGTCCTCAATGCACTAGTGGGATTCTATGTAATCCAGAAAGACTAGAATTAATCGTAATATGCTAAAATCACTGAAAAGACAACTATTGATAACACAAGTTTTATACAACGTTTCAGGGAAGGTGACGGATGTATCAGAGAATAGGCTCTTTTCTCACTAAGATGTGTAATGATGTTAAAATTTGTGTTGTGTCAAAGTTATAAAATGCATTGTCTCCAAAAACTGTTTTCTGTGTTTAGGGCTTTCTCTTTCATAATGCTAATATTCTCATCAGATTCTCCAGAGATTGTTAAAATACGTGAAAAAATTATTCCAAAACTCGTTGAACTGGCAACTATGTTTAAACTCCAATGAAATATACTGACCACTAGCCTAAACTCTTTTTTAGTCAGAAACTAGAATAGTAGTTTTCTGATACAAAAATAGGATAAATGAAAGGCAAATGGTTTCTGGGAAATGTGTTTGAAATGTTTCATGTCAGATCTAGAGAAAAGATGGAGATAATACTGTTTTTATCAAGTACATAATTATGTTGAGATGGGGCATAAGGAAAAAATGAACACACTAAGAAAATGAAAATAAATGTACTAAGGAAATGAAATGTGTGGCTCAAAAACGACAAATGTCTAATGGTATTAGCAGAGTATTTCCATTCCTCCTCTTTCTATAATATTGACACAGTTGACTACTTTCTACTCAAAAGAGAAAGAACCTAAATAATACTCTGACTTACCTTTCTTCTCCTGCCTTCCCAGCTTCCTGCTACGTTTCTCTTTCTCTGATTTTCCCATCACTTGTGTTCCAAGAACATCTTCAAACTCCACACACATTCTTCCTTACCCCGCTGGTGCATTTATATTTTTAGGATTACCCAGTGCTTTTAATTTTAATCCAGATTGTTGTGCTGAGAATATCTACCTGGATCCCACCGGTGGTAGCCAGCTTTCCACCTCTGGGGCAAAATACCTGGAAAGAGGAGCTCACAGGAAGAAAGGCTTATTTTGGTTCACAGTTTTGGAAGATTTAGCCCTTGGTGGTCTGGTTCCACCGCCCTTAGGCCAATGGCAAAGCAAACATTTCACGGTGGAGAATGCATGGCAGAGCGGGCTTCGAAGTGAGAGGAAGGGAGGAAGCCAGAGCTCCAGGACCAGGGGCGCCCTCCCGAGGCACGCCACCCTGGACCCACCTGCTCCACCTACTGGTAGGCCCTGCCTCCTAAATTTGCCACCAGATAGCGCACCAGCGGGGGACCGAGCTTTCCACACAAGGCCGTGGCAGAACATTCCAGACCCAATCAACAATAATGAGCCGCTCGCATCTGCAGTATGAAATCCGTCAGCGCTCACGCACCGAGATTCTACGTTAAAGTTCAAGAAGCTTCGCCAACTCCTGTGCCCAAACCAAACATCTGGGCATCATTCTTCTCCCTTGTGCCACCAGTCGCTACACTTTGCCAGTGTTATCTCTTAAATATTATCCGTCACATGACTGCCTTCGCCAAAGGTGCTCAAGACTAGGCCCAGAGTTCTGCTAACTGCATAGATTTTTCTTTCCAAATTATATTCCACATATATCCAGAGACATTTTAATGAACCATGAATATTTCACAGGATTTTCTTCCATAAAACTTGTTGTCTTTAGGATAAAGTCTTAACTCCTTGAAGATCCATTTCAAACGTCCCGTATGATGCTGCGTGGACCAGTGCTGTTTCACTCGCACGGTCAGGGGAAAGCCTGCTTGGACGACGCGTCCCTGGTCCTGCTCGCCTCTGTGCCTCTTCCTTCCCTGTCATTGTTCCCTCGCGTTGTTCCCTTTCTCTGCACCGAACCCGATCTGCAAACGGCCCGCCCTGTCTCCAGCACACAGCCCAGGTCAGCCATGGTGAACCCGTCAGAGCTCTCACTGCTGCACACGTCCAGCTGTGGCACAACTGGCCTACGTACTGTTGTGACCTCCACACGGAAACTCACCACTTTCATACGCTGCCTGATTTTCCTTAAGCTAACACACCGGTTATTCCTCACTGGCCACAAAGCCGGCCAGCACCTGCTTCAGCGCCCGCGCACACTCTTCGCAGTCGCATGACTTACTAACATGTCACGATCACCAGCTTAGTTAAACTCGGGGTGGGGGTCGTATCAGTGCTGTTCACGGCTGTGGCGCTAACAGGCAGAACGGTGCTTGTCCTAGGCTGTGCCGATAATAGGTGTTTGTGCTCTTTGAACGTGCAAATACATTTTCTGCAGTTCCAGGTGGAAACATGCACCTTTTGGTATTTAAAATAACAATGTCTTCTTTCTTCCTTCAACAAGTTCTAGCTTTGGTTTTTAGCCCCCTTTAAATAACTCTTATTCACATAAAATAGCGGTGATTCATTTTATACAAGAGGGACAAAAAACTCAGGTCTGAGACGTTGCTGGAGAGACCCCGCTAGTCCGTCTCCTCGTGACTTTGCGACCTCCCTTCTCGGTGTCTTCCTAGGGCCGTCAAGGGACCGGACGATCTTCAGTTCCAGAGTCAAATGACGGACTCACTCGAAGGAGGATGACAGAAGCTGAGGGCGCCCCTGAGACCAGCTTATCCCAGACCTCAGGGTGAGGCGACTTATCAGAGAGGCGCACTCACGAGCATGTGATCTCCGCTGCCCTGTAAAATGCTTTTAAAAGACAAGCTACAGGGGAGGGAGGAGTGAGGCCGAGAATTCAGCTTCCTGCAGCAGCCCTGGCCCACACATGTTCTGACCGCGCGATGCCCAGCGAACTGCCACGGAAAGTTTCCTACTTCAAAGGTTGGCATTTATTGACTACTTCTTCGTCATTCCTCCTGTCTTGCGATGGTAGCAGTGGCACTGGGTTCCCAGAAGAGCAAGCCGGCCGATGGCTGTCACGTGGAGGGCAGGAGTGGGAGCAGCTGGCCAAGAACGAGGCCGGGGAGCGAGGAGCCTCGGAAAGGCCGTCAGGGTGAGCACAGCCCTCGGCCGCCGTGGCGTCGGGAGAGCACCCGCCTGCGAAGGGGCCGCGTCCTGGCCGTTCCTGGCAGAGCTGTCCAGAGCGCTTACGGGCTTCTCTGCCTTTACAGCGGGACAAAGTTCAGTTCCATCACGTGCAGTTTGGCGGAAATAACGGAACATAGGAAATTTCCTTTCTTTCACCGCGTCATAAATTCCTGTTCCTGCACACCCCCCCGGGAGAGTGGAGTAGCCACGCCAGAAGGAACTCAGTTACAATCTGAGTGTTTTGGTCGCACATTATTTAATGCTGACCTGCAGAGGAATTGCTGAGGAACTGTTGGACTTGGGTACTCCCCGAACGCCAGAATTCCCTTCGACGATGAAAATGGAAGAAAAGTAAAATCAGTGGCCACAACCTGACCTTATCCTGAGCACTAAGATAATCCATCTGTCTGTCTTCCTGAAGCATCCATTATTTTTATTGCCATAAATAAGAACTGTTATTCTCATGAATTGTTTTCCTGAATCTATTAAGTTTTAAAATTATATTGTCTCAATTGTTTCGATTTTATAAGAGATTTCATTTGGAATTGGAGGGATCTTTAAATTAATACAGGTAAGCGGTGCATAATTATTTAATCTGCGGTTTGTTCTCTGGCCTTCTCTCTAACATAAGGTCAGACAGCAAAGAGAGCCATGAGTCTAGTGCATGAGAGAAGCCAGGTGAGTTTCTGAAATGACTGTTTGCCATTTATCTTGGAATTATCTGTAAAATTTAATAGTTGATCAAGTTCCAAAGCATTGAC